>CAUYPK010171845.1:0-86078 GCA_963574355.1 Loris lydekkerianus | reverse complement strand
GCGCTCGGAGATCGCTCCTCAGAGGTCCCTCCTCAGAAGCAGCATAACAAAATCCAAACTTGGCAAAGAGCCACAGTATACAAAATAATGATAAGAGGCAAAGAGCCGGAATTCATTTTGGCCGGGAGCCGCATGCGGCTCGAGAGCTGCGTGTTCGCCACCCCTGCTCTAAATTTAGATCATGTAAATGGAGTCACCATGACTGGGATTATGGTGAGGCAAGGGAGGTGTATCTAGGGTGCACAATTTAAGAAGACATACAGGGTGGGTTATTACATGAACCTGACAGTTCGTTTTTTGTTTTGTTTTTTTTTTTGAGACAGAGTCTCACTCTGTTACCTTGGATAGAGTGCCGTGACATCGTAGCTCACAGCAACCTCAAACTCTTGGGCTCAAGAAGTCCTCTTGCCTCAGCCTCCCAAGTAGCTGGGACTACAGGAGGGTGCCACTAAGACAGCTCGTTTTTCTATTTTTAGTATAGACTAGGTCTTACTCTTGCTCAGGCTGTTCTCAAACTCCTGAGCTCAGGCAATCTTCCCACCTCAGCCTCCCAGAGTGCCAGGATTATAGGTGTGAGCCACAGCACCTACCAGTAAAAGCTTTCTTAAATTTCTTAAAATTTGCATCCTAAGCACCTTGCTTGCTTTACCCTCATTATAGCCTGGAAGCCACCGCCTACAGTATATGGGCATAAAAGAAAAAGAGGGGTAAAAATGGGGAGATAATAAGTAAAGTCATTTTAGTACCCTTCATTATCTATGGTACAGCCTTGCAGACTCCTGGTGGCCTGAAGACTCAATACCCTGTTAGATCTATACACTGTATGCTTCTCTGACAGCAACAGATGACGATGTAAGAAAAAGTTAAAACCTCTGTATTACTCCTTCAACAACAAATTTTAAGGCAAATACTACAGGCCAGGCACTTGTCGAAAAAGCTCCTAGAAAGGTAGCCATTACCTGTGGTAATGTGCTCTTGTCGAAGCCCTAGCAACTCTGTTAGAATCTGTACACATTGATCTGTGTAAGTCCTAGCAATGCCACCTACAGAGAAAGCAAAGAAAAATATTAAGTCAAATACTAGCACCTCATTCTGGAATTATTTCCCACCAAAGACAAAAGTATCAGAGATTACAAATAAATAAATAAATAAACAAACAAACAAACAAATAAATAAAATCACCTCTTATCTGATGAAATAAAAAGAATCTAAGTTTGCTATAAATGGAACTTCAATAAAAAGCATTCCTTTTTTTTTTCATTGACTACCAGAAAATTAAAAAGGAATTTCTCATTGAACAAGGTTGGGAACTTATAGTAACAAAGGTATTTATGTGGCAGCCAGATATATGAAGCACTGTTTCTGTTGAAGCACATCCACAAAGGATATTCCTGATGGAAACACTTGCCAGTAGTCTCCTGACTGCAAGGATTTCTATCTCCCCTTTGTTCCCCTTTCTCTGCCCCTAAAAATAACTATGCTTTATTTTAAATGAGGATTCCTCCGTTCCCTCTTACACTTCAAAACATTCCAAAACCTAGCTCCTTAACTACTTTTAGTTTTGTTATTTTTCTCCCAGAGACAGGGTATGCTCTGTTACCCATAGCTCGCTGCACTCTCAAACTCCTGGGTTATTTGATTTCTGCCTCAGGCTCCCGAGTAGCTGAGACTGTAGGCATGTGCCACCACACCCAGCTAATATTTTAGTTTTTTTCTAGAGATTGGCACAGGCTGGTCTCAAACTCCTGGTCTCAAGCAGTCTTCCCATTTCAGCCTCCCAAAGTGTTGGGATTACAGGCATGAACCACAGCACCTGGCTTGCTCTCAGTTTTGAGTTACTCTAGGCTTTTACATCCTAGACAGAATAGTACGAAAAAGTTTAGAAGATTTAAGAATTCTTTTGTGTTGGTCTACACTCAGCACAACACACAGTCTACAGCAGAAGTTCAATAATGAATTGACATAGGACTTTGAACCAGAAAAGCTGGATTACAGTCCTAGTTTGGCAATTTGATAACCTTTTTTTTGTGTGTGCAAGAATTTCATTTTTAATAACACTTATCTACTTATCCTAATTGCCTTGCAAGACTGTGGTAAGATGATGTATAGGACAGCATTTTGGACAGAAGACAACAAAATTTTTAAATGTTGTAGTTTAAGTTACCTGCATTCTCTATCCTGGAAGATATACAGCAACAGTTGGGGGAAAAAAGTCTCCCTTGTTTGTAGTCACTGACCCAATTCTTGAGTGCATAGTACGTTATCTCTGAAGCACGATTCATGCCCTTTTGCTTTCTATGTTCTTCCGACCATAGCTTTCTAGCCGGCTCGTCTAGCTTCTCAAAAGGAAAAGCAACAGATATTTACCTATGGCAAAGATGGCAGCCTGTGAAAAGTCAGCAGACACATCAGTGCAGTACCCACGGAGCTCCTCCAGCACCTGCTGCACGTTCTCGTCATTCACCAGCTCACACAGCACCTCTACCTTCTGCAGTTTGATGTAGTGGGGCTCAGAGTAGGAGCAAAAAAACTTTTTATAGTGGCTGCTAAAATGACCTGGCAAACTGTGCAAGATCTGGCGCACGTGGCAAAGGGCAACAAAACAGAGTTCTCGGCTCTCTGAAGAACAGGCAGCTAGCAAAGGCCCTTTGACTCGCACAAGCACATCAGTTTGTACGTGTGGAAATTTTTTTGCCAAGATCAGAAAGAGTTTTGTTGCTCCCATCACCACACCTGGGCTACTGCTTTTGAGAAAGCCGTCCAGCAAATTGAGAATGTCAAACAATTCTTCCTCACTGCGGGGTTGGTAGCGTAGCAGAAAGTTCAATACTTCAGCCTGGCCCCATTGGTCCAATTTTGACATTCTACACCAAAATGAAACAAAAGCACTATTTTAGCAAGAAAATTAGCACTATCTCCACGCTACTGCCACATAACCAGTCAGCTAGTCATCATAACAAGGGGAGAATTCTTTTTTTTTGTTTGTTTTTTTATGGACAGAGTTTCATTTTGTTGCCCTTGGTTGAGTGCTGTAGTGTCACAGCTCACAGCAACCTCCAACTCCTGGGCTTAGGTGATTCTCTTGCCTCAGCCTCCCAAGTAGCTGGGACTACAGGCACCCGCCACAATGCCCCGCTATTTTTTGTTGCAGTTTGGCCAGGGCCAGGTTCAAACCTGCCACCTTCGGTATATGGGGTCGAAGCCCTACCCACTGAACCACAGGCACCACCCACAAGGGGAGAATTCTTAAAAATAAGCTATAACATATTGAATCGTTCTTTTTACATACTATTAATATGTAAAGGTAACACAAAAATAGTCTTTAAATTCCAAGATGAGCTGATGATATAAACGCACACTCATTTAAGGTCAAAGATGTGATCAGTACAGAAGGGGTGCTGATTCTCTACCTTTTAAGACACTATAAGTACCTTAATTTGGGAGGACATAATGACCAATTACAGATAGGAGGAACCTATCTCTTCAGGATGTTCCTGCTATCTCTCTATATCACCAAGAGAAACTAAGATTGTAAAAAATAAAAAAAAATTCTCACAGTGAAATGTAAGGAAGTTAATAATTATGGTTATGGCTTAGCGTTTGTAGCACAGTGGTTATGGCGTCACATTAAGGCTGGCAGGTTCAAACCCAGCCTGGACCAGCTAAACAACAATGACAACTATAACAAAAAATAGCCAGGCATTGTGGTGGGCACCTATAGTCCCAGCTACTTGGGAGGCTGAGGCAAGAGAATCGCTTAAGCCCAGAAATTGGAGGTTGCTGTGAGCTGTGACGGTATAGCATTCTACTGAGGGTGACATAGTAAGACTCTGTCTTAAAAAAAAAAAAAAAAAAAAAATTATGGTTAACTTTCCTTTCAACCCTACAAAAGTTGTTCAAGACTTCGTAATTCAACACATCAATAAGATTCCATTATGTTGCAGATCTCATAATAGAAAAAGCAGTAAGGCATCCAAACCTATTTAAGAGATGGTGGGCAATGGGCTTATTGATGACAACACCTCCTTCCTGTTTCAGAATTTCCTCTAGAGATCTCAGGCAGTTCACAACCACAATCGGATCCTGGTCACGCAGCAAACTGTATAACTCATTTACCAGGGCACCATCTGTAAAAAAAAGAACAAAGATCTCAGGTAAAGAAGAAAAGCTTCAGAGTCACAGCGGTAGAGCCAGAGTAATAGTTCCTGACAGGCAAAACTGAACTTATCTGCCACAAAAACCACAAAGGCAATAACAAAGTACAAGGCAAAAAAATTGTCATCTCCAGACTGTTCTAAGTAGCTAATGCAAAGGCTCTCATTTGTACCCCAAAGAACTTCTTTAACCTCAGAAAATACCAAGCTCTACAGCCTATTTAAAGAGACATGTTAAAAATGGGGCCACATTTTTATTTTCTTCCAAAGCTACATAATCTTAAGCTATATTTTTTTTCTTTGCAGTTTTTGGCCAGAGCTGGGTTTGAACCCACCACCTCCGGCATATGGGGCAGGCAGAGCCACAGGTGCCACCCAAGCTACATTCATAACAGAGGAACAAATATTGGTCATGAGGGGTTACACTGAACTTACCCACTTCAGCGTCTCCATGAAGATTATGCATCTTGGCACAGCCAAGGACTGCTACCCTCCTGACATACGAAGCCTTATCCCGTAAGCCATTGAGAATAGGTTGTTGGATATATTCCTGCACACCAGACATCCTAAGCAACACATCCTGGAGTTAGCCAGATCCTGAAATACTAGTTTTTACATAATTCAGCCCTTTTTCACTTAGCAGAGAGTTTAGTAGATGTTTAAATGTGTTATCTATCATCATGAAGAACTGCAGAAAGCTTCCACCAAACTCAAAAAGCCATAATTTCACTTTCTATTTGGAATAATGCTGCACAGGTATAAAGATAAGATATATACATAATAGTTTAGAAATCTTTAACCAAAACTGAGGGCTATCTTACTGAGAATGAATATGGAAAACTCCCTTTAACCACATGATATTGCTTATTAAGTCAAAGTAATAACTAAAAATCTGAGTTCAGGGTACAATATTGTTTTCTCCACTATTAAGCTCAGTGCCAGGCACGGTGGCTCACGCCTATAATCCTAGCACTTTGGGAGGCCGAGGGGGGGTGGATTGCCTGAGCTCACAGTTTTGAGACCAGCCTGAGCAAGAGCAAGACCTCCTCTCTAAAAATAGCCAGGCATTGTGGCGGGTGCCTGTAGTCCCAGCTACTAGGGAAGCTCAGGCATGAAGACCTTTTGAGCCCAAGAGTTTGAGGTTGCTATGAGCTAGGATGATGCCATGGCACTGAACCCCAGGATGACAGAGGAAGACTGCCTTAAAAAGAAACCTGCATCACGATCTCCAGAATTCATCAGCCGCTGAGGACCAGTCAGAGAAGAGGATGCTTACCTGAGGCTACACATGCTCCGTAGTGCCAGCCCTCGCACCATCGGGTTGGGGTCTGAGCAGTCTTTGCACAGTGTATTGATGGCAAGAAGAGCCAGATCTGGTTTCAGGGGGGCATATGTGCACATGTAAAGATAAACCAACTTCTTCTGAACGATGTCCACAGTGGCACTGGCCTTCACCATTTCCATGAAAACACCAGACATGTCCAAGCCCTGAGTCATGTGCCTGAAAACAACACACAAGGCAGAAAGAAATAAAATACAAATGTGGAGGAGGTTTACTTACACACGTACTAGTTATCCAACAAGATCGTGATCTCTTCCAAGGAAGTAACTAAGGCTACCTTGTCTATACACCACACAATACTTCATACCATGGGCCTGGAATAAACATTATTCTTCTATTCATTCAATAAATACTTATTGAATCCCTTGTACATTCTAGAGAAATTCAGCTTTTCCATCCAGGGATGTGCTCTGGGGACATAATCTTGAAGAAGGTATGACCTCTGGGAATTAAAAAATCTATTAAGGAGCCAGACAAGATAATCACCAATTCCATACAATAAACAAGTATTTAAACAGAAGTAATGTGCAAGGTACAGAACACCACTAATTATAGTACAACAGATAAGTACTAAAACAGAAGTAATTTACAAGGTATAAAAGGGATCCAGAGGTCTGACAATGGCAGGAAGTCAGAGAATCACAGAGGAAGTAATACTGTAGCTGAATGAGCAGGAGCTCACCAGGCAGATGTGACAGAGAGGTCATAAGCTATGAGGCATATACATATGAGCAAGAATAACACACTCTTTTAAGAGTATGCAGGGAGTTGGATTAATAGGTTGTTCCTTGGCTGCAATGAGGTTTGAACTTTATTCTGTAGATTATCGTTTCACTGAGGTCTCTTACTGGCATACAGTTATGTATATTCAACAAACATCTATTCTCCTGTATTCCATCGCACCGTACTGAAATCAGAAACAATCCTTGGACTGGATAAAAAATCTGCATTTTCATGCCAGATGTGGTACTTGTAATCCTAGTACTCTGAGAGGCCGAGGCAGGTGGATTGCTTAAGCTCAGGAGTTCAAGACCAGGCCAAGCAAGAGTGATAATCTATCCCTACCAAAAATAGAAAAACTAGCCAGGCGTTTTGGGGGGAGGCACCTGTAGTCCCAGTACTTAGGAGACTAAGGTAGGAGGATCACTTGAGACTAAGAGTTCGAGGTTGCTGTGACCCAGAGTGAGAGTGTCTCAAAAAACAAAAAAGAGAAAAATATGTATTTAAAAATAAATCTGTATTTTGTGCACACTAAAGCTGATGAACCACAGCTGTAGGTGAAAGTTCTATGTTCTGATTTGCAAATGGGAAAATTGACTGAAATGAGGTAAAGTGGCCTTTAAGCTTCTGCAATTGTTTTGGTGATAGCCAGAACAACAATGCCAGCAAAAAAGAGAGGATAGATGTTTAGAATTATAAATTCATACCATTAACCTTCAGAAGTAAAGGATCAGGTGTCATTTAGGTTGACTTGGCTGGCTTACATTGGCTGACATTCACCAACACAATTATAAGCAGATGAGCAGATTTGGAGAGAAGAAATGTTGGTGCTATTTTGCACAAACCTTTGATAAATTACCCAGGTAGCAGTGGGATATGTGGGTCTGAGGCCTGCATTTTGATATATCTTAGATCCAGGTGTCAGCAGTAATTGTTCACGCCCATGACAAGTGGAACCAACCACTCAACTGAGTAAAAGATGTCACACAAGGAAGACAGATGGTACTCCAGAGAAGGACGATGAAGACCGAATCATACAACTGCAGTGTATGGACGTTCATTTACTCTTCCAGAGCGGCCAGAGTAGTGAGCCCAGACGGGGACTGCTATGGGGGTCGGGGTGAGGGTGGGGGCATTTAGGAAGCTAAAGGAGTTGGGTGATACCTAATCACTCGTTGGATGACATTCCGGTAGCGCAGCCTATCAGCTTGAATGTGAGGATTACACAGAGCCTTCTTCAACTCCTTCACCACGTCCTCGGAGCCTAGGTAAGGCATCTTCTCTAACAGTCAGAGGGCAGTTCCCACAAATCCCCGGGTAACTCCCGGGCTCCTAGTCGCGTTGCGGGAGCCTGAGTAAAGGAAAAAGACTAAGGCGTGCTCTCGCCCCAGGCGTGGATTCCCCAGGCCCTCCGACACACGTCAACTCCCTCCGCTCCCGGCGAGCCCTGCCAAGGCCTTTCAAGCCCCACCCTAGACCTGCAGGCTGTCTGCTCCGCCGACAGGCCACTCGGCTACCTCTAGGGCCTCCGCCCGATTCCAACCCCACCGCCGACGTTCCGTAGACCCCTCCCTCTGCAGTTCCAGCCTTTCCTGCGCCTCCGCGCCGTCGCCGTCCCGGATAAGCCCAATCAGGCTCTATGCGGAAGTCCCGCCCCTTCGCCCGGGGAACAAACAGAGCCGCTGCCACTCTCCTAGCGAGCGCAGAGCGTAGTCCGCACCCAGACCTTAGGGTGCCCTTCCCCCAACCTCTCACCTCCTGGCGCAGCCGCACGGCCGCCTCGCGGACGATCGGTAATCGGCTACTTCGGTCTGTCTCCTCCCAGCAGCGCGCGCTTTGAGTGCCGGGCCTGCGCTCCCGCGCGCGGGTTGGAGTGTCCGGCGCCCGGCGAGGTTGGGGTATCTACGGAACGGTCGCTTTCTTCTTTGCTCGCACTAGAAACTTACTTCTCTACTTAGCTGACTTTCCCTTAGGGTTTCTGGCCCTGTTCTTGCTCCAGCATGACTTTTTTCGGGGCGCCATTATGGAAGCCTCACCCAGAAGCCCTGTCCTCTCGAAGTTCCCGGCGGTGACGATCCAGCCCCGCCACCATGAACGGGGTCTTGATCCCCCATACGCCCATCGCGGTGGATTTTTGGAGCCTGCGCCGGGCGGGTGCCGCGCGGCTCTTCTTCCTGTCCCACATGCACTCGGACCACACCGTGGGTCTCTCCAGCACCTGGGCGCGGCCCCTCTATTGCTCCCCAATCACTGCCCGCCTCCTGAGTCGCCACCTCCAGGTACGGCGGCTGGAGCTGGGCCGGACATCTGAATGGAGACTCCCTCTCCGTTATGGCCTTGGAGGCGTCGAACGGGGGCCGGGAGAACGGATTTGTACAACTGCGGGAGTTGTTTGAACCTAGAAACGCATCTTTAGTCCAGAATAAGAGTGTGGCTTCCAGCCTACTGACTTGAGATATTTTAGCTATGTTGTGGGAATCTTCTTAGTCTAGCCAAGGAAACTGTTCCTACTTTTCGTACAAACTAAATATCTCCCAAATTTGCCTCATCTTAATCCAGCTAATGTGCTGGGTACGTAGTACAGACTCTCCAGCCCCTTCCCCACTTCTGTCCCATTTGATTCAGTAAATATGGCTAGTGTGGATTCTGGATTTGTGCTCAGAATTTTTAAAACAATTGCTTTCGATGGGTTGTTAAGACCAGAGAAAGTTTGAGAATCGCTGACTAGACTACCTTCTGAACTCTTTAACAGAGGGTGAAGTGAGGAGGAGGAGGATGGGCGGTTTGCTTGGGAATTTCCATCACAGCTGCTGTTCTAGGTGGCTAAGGATTTGGTTAGCTTTCCTTGATTCATGCAACAGTGATAGTTCCTGATGCAGGAAAGGGAGTCTGTGTTCATTGGGATGACCAGTTGTTTCCTCAGGTATCTAAGCAGTGGATCCGAGCACTGGAGGTTGGTGAGAGTCATGTATTGCCTCTAGATGACATTGGAAGAGAGACCATGACTGTAACCCTCATCGATGCCAATCACTGCCCAGGTTCTGTTATGTTTCTCTTTGAAGGATATTTTGGAACCATCCTCTACACAGGTGGGCCTCTGGAGGGTCCCTCCTACCTTTCCAGCAAAGATATACTTTTCTTGGGTATCCTTAACTCATAACAGAAGTCCGAAGACTTCTAGCTTTATCCCATGTGAGCACAGTGACCCCTTATCAACTAATCTCCCGTACTTTAAGAGTCGAAACCTTATAAAGAGTAATTTAAAAAGGAGTAGAATGGAGACATTTGTGCAAAGAAATTATGCACCTATACTGCCTAGTTCAGTGCCAAGCCACGTAACAGTTCTTCCACAGACCTATAAGCAAATGCTAATCTGGTGTGGGAGGTAGGAAAGGCTTGTCTTCTGTTCTTTTGTCTCTGACTTTCTCCCATGTATGTATTTTTCCAGGTGATTTTCGATATACACCATCCATGCTAAATGAGCCAGCCTTGATGTTGGGAAAACAGATTGATACTTTATACCTAGACAACACCAATTGCAACCCAGACGTGGTTCTTCCTTCCCGACAAGAAGCTGCCCATCAGATTGTCCAGCTCATTCAAAAGCACCCACAACATAACATAAAGATTGGTGAGTTGTTGCCCCTCCTTTTTCTCTCACCCATAGCTAGTGAATCAAGGATTTTTGAGGGTTCTTAACATTTAAAAAATCTTTGTGTAGTTCTTATGTGCTCCGTGAAACCTACTTTGACCACCTTGTTTAAAATTTTAACCTGCTCTCCATCCCCTTTCCCAACTCCCGATTCCTTACACCAATTCAATTTTTTATACCACTTATCACCCCTGAGTATATTTTATATGTTTTTAAATGTTATTGCTTATTTATTATTTATTCCCCATTTCCCTTGCCACCCCTCACATACATGAATATAAACTTGAGAGCATAGATGGAAGTGGTAATAAGCTTCGTGCATTAGTAGAACAGAGAGTTGGTGACTCTCCAGTCTGACAGTGGGCAAGAAAACTGGAAAAATCATAAGGGGCTGGAGTGCTGGCAAGCCATTTTGGACTTGATCCTAAATCCAAGAATATTAAGTAGAAAAGGGACAATACGGTGGCGCTTGTGGCTCAAAGGGGTAGGGCGCTTGCCCCATATGCTGGCGGTGGCGGGTCCAAACCCAGCCCCGGCCAAAAACTCAAAAAAAAAAAAAAAAAAAAAAAAAGGGACAATATGGCACTCATTACCTTACAGTATATTCCGTAATTTACATACTTATTGTATTTTTTTCTTTCTTTTTGAGACAGAGCTTTATTTTGTCGTGGCATCATAGCTCACAGCAACCTCAAACTCTTTGGCTCAAGTGATTCTTTTGCCTGAACCTCCCGAGTAGCTGGAGCTACATGTGCCCACCACAGTGCCTGACTGTTTTTAGAGACCGGGTCTCTTGCTCAGGCTAGTCTAGAACTTCTGAGCTGAGATGATCCACCTGCCTTGGCCTCCAGAGTGCTAGGATTACAGGCACGAGGCACCGTGAATTTGCTTTCTATTGTGTGTCTTACCCTACTAGAATGTAAGTTCCATGATGGTGGGGCTCTTTGTTTTATTATGGGTAATATCCCAAACGCCTATATTGATGCCTAACATAAACATTCCATTGGTATTTGTTATGTGAATGAGTGGAATTTATTAGTACACAGTTGTTTTTGTTTTTGTTTTTTTGAGACAGGGTCTCACTATGTTGCCCTCGGGAGAGTACAGTGGTGTCACAGCTCACAGCAACCTTAAACTCTTGGGCTTAAGTGATTCTTTTTCCTCTGCCTCCCAAGTAGCTGGGACTACAGGGTTCCTCCATAACACCCGGCTATTTTTTTATAGCAGTTGTTGTTGTTTTAGGCCCAGGCTGGATGAATGTGGTAGGCCCTCTACTGCCTGAGCTACAGTCACTTCCTAGAACACAGATATTTATTTAATTGAGCAGTGTGCTTTAAATGAGGTACATTGAGGGGAGTTCTTCAATTCTTTCCCCCTTCCAGAAGCTCTGGTGCTTTTTACTTTTTCTGTATTCCTTTCTAACTTCTAATAAAAGTCCTATCTTACCACTGGGGGAATAATAATAATAATAATAAATTAGGTACATTGAAAAAACAGCTGAAGAAGGAAAAGACAGCCATATGATTGTTCTGGTGATTCCACAGAGGTACAGAAGTATTTTGGGGACTCTTCTGTTAGAGTTGCCTTTTGAGATAGTTTAGGAAGAAATATATTTATTTTATTTTATTTTATTATTATTACTATTTTTTTTTTTTGTAGAGACAGAGTCTCACTTTATCGCCCTCAGTAGAGGGCCATGATGTCACACAGCTCACAGCAACCTCCAACTCCTGGGCTTAGGCGATTCTCTTGCCTCAGCCTCCCGAGTAGCTGAAAATGTATTTTAAAAAATGTAATAGCTGAGTGGGGTGGTGCTCACCATTAATCCCAACCAATAAGGAGGCTGAAGCAGGAAGATCACTTGAGGCCAGGAGTTGGAGCTCAGCCTGGGCAACAAACTAAGACTTTGTTTCTAAAAAATCTTTTTCAAAATTTAGCTGGTTGGTGAAGAGGAGAAGGGGATGGGTAAATTTACCCATTGGGTACAGTGCACACTATCTGGATGAAGGGCACACTTATAATTTTGACTCAGTCTGTACAAAAAATATATAAATACAACATATGTACCCCTAATATTTTGAAATTTAAAAAAATTAGGTGGGCATGGTGGCACATACCTATAGTCCCCACTACTCAGGAGGCTGAGACAGAAGGATTGCTTGAGCCCAGAAGTTTGAGGCTACAGTGAGCTATGATCACATCACTGCACTCAAGGCTGGGTAACAGAGCAATACCCCTCTCTTTAAAAAAAATTAGTAGATTTAATTCTAAATAACTTTTTCTATTCTTTCCAAAAAAGTCCATAAAGGGAAAGATTTGCCAAATATTTTAAAAAGGAGATATGCCAACTCTGAAAAGAATTTCAAAGTGAGATTAAACAGAGGCTTTGAAAAAATTTTATACCTTCCAGGGTGACTACCAAACTGCTTGAAAAATATTTTCTACTCTCAGGATTGCTTAACTGGTCATAAATATTAACTCTAATCATTCTTGACGTTTTAATGCAGAATTTTCCCAAAGAAGTACAGTTGGTTAGGAGGGTGTTGTGGTAGGGCTTGATAAACTTGCAGACACTATGTGTGTGATAAGCTCTGTGCCAAGTATCCAATAAACAGTGGTGAAATAAAGCTGAGTAAAATGGTCTCTGACTTTGAGGGCCTACAGTCCACTAGGGAAGGGCCTAGAGAGGGGGAAGAATGGGTATATGTAGAGAGAAGAAAATCCACTACATTTCTGCCCAGAGAGTGAGATTTTGAGCTATAATTAGGAATAAAGTGAGAATAAAAGCAATGTAAGTTCCTCTGGGCAGCGCCTGTGGCTCAGTGAGTGGGTGCCCCATATACCAAGGGTAGTGGATTCAAACCCAGCCTCGGCCAAACTTCAACAAAAAAAATAGCCGGGCATTGTGGCGGGCGCATGTAGTCCCAGCTACTCTGGAGGCTGAGGCAAGAGAATCGCCTGAGCCCAAGAGCTGGAGATTGCTGTGAGCTGTGATGCCACGGCCTTCTACCAAGGGCAATAAAGTGACACACTGTCTCTACAAAAAAAAAAAAAGCAATGTAAGTTCTTCTAAGGAATTCACCAAACAAAAAGGATCTTTTTCTTGCGACCTTCTTTCTCTCTCTCTTAAAAAAAAAAAAAAAGGAAGGAATTCACAATCTGATTGTAGATTTATATGAAATAGATCTTCAGAAAAGATCTGAGACCAACTAAGAACAATTATTAAATTATAACCATTACCCAAATTTATGTCTCTGTTCCTTTTTTTTTTTTTTTTTTTTGAGACAGTCTCACTATGTCGCTCTCAATAGAGTGCTGTGATGTCACAGCTCACAGGAACCTCCAGCTCTTGGGCTTACACGATTCTCTTGCCTCAGCCTCCTGAGTACCTGGGACTACAGGCACCCACCACAACGCCTCACTATTTTTTGTTGCAGTTGCCGTTGTTTAGCTGGCTTGGGCCGGATTGGAATCCGGCGTCCTCATTGTATGTGGTTGGCGCAGTAACCACTGTGCTACGGGTGCCAAGCCTTTTTATTTATTTATTTATTTTCTTATTAAATCATAAAAGTGGACTGGGGTCAGTGGCTCACACCTGTAATCCCAGCACTCTGGGAGGCCAAGGCGGGTGGATTACTTGAGCTCACAAGTTTGAGACCAGCCTGAGCAAAAGCGAGACCCTGTCTCTACTAAAAATATAAAGCTGAGGCAAGATCTCTTGAGCCTGAGTTGGAGGTTGGTGTGAGCTATGATGCCACGTCATTCTATCCAGGGCCACAGCTTGAGACTTTGTCTACAAATAAATAAATAAATAAATAAATAAATAATAGCTGTGTACATTTATGGGGTATAGTGTGCTAATTTGATGTACAAGGTGGAATGCTTGTATCAAACTGATTAACGTAAACATCACCTCACTTATTTTTTGTGGTCAGACATTTATACTCTACTTTTAATATATACGAAATGTACTATTGTGTTGTGCAGAATAGGTGAGGTCCCACCAAATACCCTCTCTCCTCCCACCCTCTAAACTATACTTGGTTTTATCATTCGTATGACTGTGTCTTTCAACTGGAACTTCTACTTCCAGCTTCTCCAGGCAGTCAAATAATATTGCTGCTGGGTTTTTTTGTTTGTTTGTTTTAAACAAATTCTTACTTTGTCACCCTCAGTAGGTGCTATGGCATCCCAGCTCTTGCCTCAGCCTCCGAGTAGCTGGGACTATAGGCACTCACCACAGTGCCCAGCTATTTTTAGAGATGAGGTCTTGCTCTTACTCCAGCTGGTCTCAAAACACTGAGCTCAGGCAATCCCCTCGCCTCAGTCTCCCAGAGTGCTAGGATTATAGGCATGAGCCATAATATTGCTTCTTTCTAAAACACTGTTCTACTTGGGACCAGTGAATTGCTTAAGCCCAAGAGTTTGAGGTTGCTGTGAATTCTGACGCCATGGCAGAGCTCAACAAATAAATAAATAAATAAAATAAAACACTGCTCTGATGATAAACCCCCTTTTTTTGCAGTTTTTGGCTGGGGCTGAGTTTGAACCTGCCACCTCCAGCCTATGGGGCCGGCGCCCTAGTCCTTTGAGCCACAGGCGCCGCCCCCCCCACCCCCTTTTTTTTTAGACAAGAGTCTTACTTTGTCACCCTGGGTAGAGTGCTGTGGCATCATAGCTCACAGCACACTCAAACTCTTAAGCGTAAAGGCTGGGTGCAATGGCTGACGCCTGTAATCCTAACATTTTGGGAGCCCCAGGTGGGTGGATTACCTGAGTTCAGGAATTTGAGACCAGCCTGAGCTAGAATGAGACCCCATCTCAAAAAAAATAGCTAGGCATTGTGGCAGACGCCTGTAGTCCCAGCTACTCGGAAGGCTGAGGCAAGAGGATTACTTGAGCCCAAGAGTTTGAGTTTGCTGTGAGCTATGATGCCATAGCACTCTACCTAGAATGACAAAGTAAAACTCTTTGTCTCAAAAAAACAAAACCGGAAACTCTTGGGCTTAAGCATTCCTCTTGCCTCAGCTTCCCAAGTAGCTGGGACTACATATGCCTGCCATAATGCCTGGCTATTTTTAGAGACAGAATTTCAATCTTTTTCAGGCTGGTCTAGAACTCCTGAATTCAAGCAATCTACCCACCTCAGCCTCCCAAAGTGCTAGGATTACAGGCATGAGTCACCGTGCCCACCCTTGTTCTTACGATTAGAATTAGCTATTTTCCTGCTTCTGACTCGATGACTCCTTCACTTACATGATTAAGTTTAAACTCCAGCTTCTATGGATGAAGGCCTTCTAATATATAGCCTTTGGTTAACTTTCTAGTGTCATTTCCCATCTATTCCTTTTTTACTTTAGTAATGTTGAACTGACTCTTAAAATGTTTTCTACCATGCCCTTTCCTTTCCAGGATAACCCTCACCCATCTTTTAAGACTTAGCCACCCCACGCCCCACAAAAAAAAAGACTTAGCCCAGTGGTTAACAGGAAATTTTCCTTAACTCGATCAATTAGTAGCTACTGTTATTTTGTTTCCTCATAACACTGTATACATGTCTCTAACATCGCCCTCAATTGTCTTTTTATTGGGTCTCCATATAGGTTGTTGTCCTGGAGGGCTAGGACTTCTTTTTTTTTTTTTTTTTTTTTTTTGAGAGACAGTGACAGAGTCTCATTATGTAGAGTGCTGTGGTATCACAGCTCACAGCAACCTCAAACTCTTGGGCTTAAGTAATTCTCTTGCCTCAGCCTCCCAAGTAGCTGGGACTACAGGTGCCTGCCACAATGCCCATCTATTTTGTTCTTGTAATTGTTATTTAGCAGGCTGGAGCCGGGTTTGAATCTGCCAGCCCCAATGTAGGCGGCCAGCGCCCTAACCACTGAGCTATGGGCACCCAGCCTATTTGTTAGTTTTCATAGTGCCAAACACTTAGTAGGTCCCTTTTTTTTTTTTTTTTATGAATAGAGTGAATGAGTGGATTCTGTGTGCTGCCTCCCCCATACTCCATTTCAATTTTATTTTATTTTTTTTCGAGACAGAGTCTCAAGCTGTCAGCCTGGGTAGAGTGCCATGGTATCACATCTCACAGCAACCTCCCAACTTAGGCTTAAGCAATTCTCTTGCATCAGCCTCCCAAGTAGCTGCCGCAATGCCTGGCTATTATTTTTTTGTTGCAGTTGTTGTTGTTTTAGCTGGCCTGGGCTATGTTTGAACCTGCCAGCCAAGGTATATGTGGCCAGCGCCCTACCCACTGAGCTATGGGCACCGCCAAATTTTATGTATTTTTGTTAACATTTGGTTGATTAATTAGGATCTCTAGTAACGTCATTCTCTTACTTTCCTCACTCTTTACTATTATTTAGGACTCTATAGCCTGGGAAAGGAATCACTGCTAGAGCAACTGGCCTTGGAGTTTCGGACCTGGGTAGTATTGAGTCCTCAGCGCCTGGAGTTGGTACAGCTGCTGGGCCTGGCGGATGTATTCACGGTAGAGGAAAAGGCTGGCCGCATCCATGCTGTGGACCATATGGAGATCTGCCATTCTACCATGCTGCATTGGAACCGGACTCACCCTACCATTGCCATCCTTCCCACAAGCCGTAAAATCCACAGCTCCCACCCTGGTATTCACATCATCCCTTACTCTGACCATTCCTCTTATTCTGAGCTTCGTGCCTTTGTTGCAGCTCTGAAGCCTTGCCAGGTGGTACCCATTGTCGGTCAGCGGCCTTGTGGAGGCTACTTTCAGGACATCCTGAGCCCCAGGCTCTCTATACCCCTGATTCCAGACTCTGTGCAGCAGTGCATGAGTTCCTCCTCTAGAAAACCGAGCTTTCTCTGGCTGTTAGAAAAGAGACTAAAAAGGCAGAGAACCCCGGGTGTTGTGTTTGAGTCCCCTGAGAAGAATGTTGATGAAGTTGATAGAAACTCAAAGAAGGCTGAGAAAGGGGAACATTTTCCCTGGTCTGGGGACCTTAAGAAGCAGCCCTTCCACCATCCTTTGCAGACCAAGAAGCAGTTGTTCCCAGACCTCTGTGACAAAGAATGGAATGGGGCAATCTCGTTCTGTGAATCCCAGGAGAAAGTGACTGTGCTGCCAACTGCCCCCTTGGGATGTTCAGTGCATGTAAGGTCTCCAGAGGAGAAACTTATCTCTCCAGAAACGAGGGAGGAAATTGGTTTAGTGCCCCCTTTGGTACTCAGGGGAGATGATGATAGCCCAGCAACCACAAGGAACCGGGGTGCTTGGATGGCCTGTGGTTCTCCCCTGTCACACAGTAAGGCCACCCCTGTTCTAGCTACTGAGTTCAGTGGCTTTGCACTAAAGTACCTTCTGACTCCAGTGAACTTTTTCCAGGCCCAGTTTTCTTCCAGAAGCTTTGACCAGCAAGTGGAAAAATATCATAACCCTTGCTGAAGTATGGACAGGAAAGTGTAGAATGATAGCCTTATTTGATTCCACACTGCAGTATTAAAGGCAGTAGCTGATGACCAGTAGGAAAGAGTTTGGTGCCTTTTTTTTTTTAGAGACAGAGTCTCACTTTGTTGCCCTTGGTAGAGTGCTGTAGCATCACAGCTCACAGCAACCTCTAGCTCTTAGACTTTTAGACTATTCTCTTGCCTCAGCCTCCCGAGTAGCTGGGATTACAGGTGCCTGCCCCAGTGCCTGGCTGTTGCAGTTTGGGGCTGGGTTCGAACCCACCACCCTTTGTATATGGGGCCGGTGCCCAACTCATTGAGCCACAGGTGCCACCTGGGGCCTAACTTTTCTATATTTATAGGATCCTTATGGGCTTATACTGGAATGGCACTTCCCAAAGCTTACTTAGTTGGCTTTGGAATACTTAGTTTTATAGTTGACTTTTTTTTTTTGAGACAGGGTCTCTGTTGTCTGGGTTAGAGTGCAGTGGCATCATCATAGCTCACTGCAACTTCAGTCCCTGGGGTCAAACAATCCTGGCTTAGCCTTTAGAGTAGAGGAACTACTGGCACATGCCACCACGCCCAGCTCATGTTTCTATCATTTTGTCTCACTGTGCTGCTCAGACTGGTCTTTTAACTACTGGCCTCAAGTGAGCCTCCCACTTTGGCCTCCCAAAGCGCTAGGATCGCAGGCGTGAGCCACTATGCCTACCCTATGGTTGACTGTTTAAGAAATACTTTTTGTTATAAATTCTTTGGAGTATGTATGAGTACACTAAAGGTTGTTAGGAGTCCTATGGTAATTTAATCTAACTTTGTTTAACTCAGTATTTCTCAGACTTTTTGAGTGTGCAATGTTCTGTGAGTACAGAAAGAGAGTCTGAATCAAAAAGGACCAGGTTATTCCCATTGTTACTTTGTGTGTCATGTAATTTCCCTTGTCCCCTCCTCCCTTTTCCCAGATAAAAGTTACTAAGTTGTTCTGTTTTTTTAATTATGAACTGTGGTATGGGAAGATAAAGTGGTTATCCAAGCAGTACATTCCAATTCTGAATGTCACTGACTTGCTGTGACCTCCATCCAAGTAACTTCCTGTCTCTGGGAGGGAACAGGAAGGGATTAAAGGGGCCTTGGAACAGTGGTGAAAAATTCCACCTCTGCCACCTTCATGAGGCTGTGAAATCAGGTTGCTGGGGACCCACCTGAAACAGCCACCTAGGGGGCTGGGCACTTACCATCAAGGTAGTATCTGGACCCCAGCTGAACATTAAATTAAGGCTTGAGTGTGACTAGACTCCCCAAGCCCTGAATCTTTGGCTGAAATAAAGTTACAGAAGATCAAATATGCTGCCAGATATTCCTCTGTACACATAGCTGGCATGTTGTTCCCCCCACCCTCTTGATTTGAGTAGGGAGCCAGAGTACACAGCCTCTTTGTTTTAGTATCCAGGGAAGAGACCAAGAAGCCAGCTGGCGGGAAGGGGTGGGGGTGTGCAATCTGCCCTGTCCTCTGCTCATAATCTGACAAAATGCCAAACCAGTAAACAGGACAGCCAATACCAGGGCTAGGAGGGAATAGGCCCGAGAGGGCATAAACACAGGAGCTGGATATGTTGATAAGAACTGTTTCTGTGTAGAACCCCAGGCCTCAGCACTGACGAAGTCTGTTTCTTGTCCAAGGGGAAAAAGAGTTTTCTGCTTTTGGGAGGAAGAAATAAAGAGTTTAGAAAACAAAACAAAGCCTTGCTCTTGGGCAAGCCATATACAGCTCTTGTTTTGTCATTGACTTTCCCTGTAAGTCTCCCAAGGGCTTACTATGATCCACAGCAGGTAAGGCATTTGGTACAGTAGGAAACATGGGCATTTCTGGGCTTGAATCCAGGGCTCCCAGAGCCAATTGCTTAAATAGTGGAGCCTAATCCCTCATCTGTAAAATGGATTGAGATACCCACCTCTCACAATTGCTAGGGAGAGTAAATAGTTTGTAAAATTCTCATGCTACCTGATAGGTATTTCAAAAGTTGATTCTCCTTAGCCTCTGGTTCTTCATCAAGAAATTATTCTGAATATAGGCCAGATTTGGTGGTTCACACCTGTAATCCTAGCACTTAAGGATACCGAAGAAGATCACTTGAACTCAGGAGTTCAAAACCAGCTCAGCTGAGCAAGAATGATACCCTGTCTCGATTAACAATAGAAAAAAATTAACTGGGCCTTGTAGCAGGTGCCTGTAGTCCCAGCTACTCAGGAGGCTGAAACCGAAGAATCACTTGAACCCAGGAATGTGAGGATTCTGTGATACTCTAACCTGGGCAACAGAGTGAGACTGTGTTTCAAAACAAGAAAAAGAAATTAGTCTGAATATGAAGTATGAAACTGGAAATGATAAACAGAAACATTTTAATTCCCCCACGTGGATCAATTGATATATTTTAGTCTTTTTTTCTATGCATGTAAATGTGTTATATGAATTTTTTCAAAATTGAGATATACTATATATAATTTTACATCCTACATTTTACTTTCTTAATATTGAAAAAAATTCATGTCATTAAAAGTAATTTTTAATATTTATGTAATATCCTAGCATGTGACTATTCTTTAAACCATTCCCATATTATTTAACATTTTCAGTACTATTTTTAAAACTGTATATATTACAATGAACATTCTTATGCATATATTTTGCATTTTTATTTCTTTTGAGCAGATTATTGGAAGTAGGATTATAGTTTCAAGTTCTTGATGCAGATTATGCCACCTGACTCTTCAGAACGTCTTCCTTACCATCTTTTAAGTTCTAATGATATCACTAGAATAGTACAAGGTTAGCATGTGGAAAATCATCTCATGTGTTAAGTCATTAAATATTTACTAAACTGTGAGGGCCGGGCTCAGCCTGACTTTCCTTAGCAGCCTTTAGCTCCTCTCACATAGGTGTGGCCTGAGGGTGGCTGGAAGAGATAAGGTAGTTGACAGAACAGGGGACCCTGTATTGGTGTTATCGTCACCAACATCAGAGCCTGTCACTCTTGGCTTGTGCTATCTTCTATATGAATTCAGATGGGGAAGCAGAAGCAAAAGGCTTAGAGGAATTTAGTTGTTGGTGGCATGTTTATATTTTAATAGTGAGAAAACTTCATGCTATTCTCCTAAAGTAAAAATGTCTGACTTCTTAATACTAGAGCTTGGCAGTTGCCTTGTTTGGTTTTGCAATGTTCTCTCACATAAAAATGCCACATCGTGCCTATCTTTAAGTGGTCAATTAAAGTTGGTTTATTTTTAGAATGTGAGGGTGACCCCTTAAATGTATGAAGATCTTACAATTAGGCTTGAAGGTGCTGGGAGAAAGGAAAGTCCCTAGAGAGCCATTAGTTAACTTGTTTCATCATGTGTGGGAGAACTTGAACTTTTCCACAAGGAAACTTTTCCACTTTTCCAACAGTGGCTTAAATCCCATTACAGAAAAAAAATCTGGCTGCTTTGGGGTACCATCTCTCACTCCTGACCCAGCTTACCCTATGTGATAGGAAACAGACAAGTGAGTCTGCTTGTTTTTGTCTCAAGAAAAGGGGCTTCGACTAAGGTTCTCTATCCTAGGGAGCAGTTCTCTTTGCATCCTTAAAGTAGTTCTTAAGCAAGAAATTCGGCGGTGCCTGTAGCTCAGTGTAGGGCACTGGCCACATGGACTGAGGCTGGTGGGTTCAAACCCAGCCTGGGCCAGCAAAAGCAACAATGACAACTGTAACAACAACAACAACAACAAAATAACTGGGCGTTGCAGTAGGCGCCTGTAGTTCCAGCTACTTGGGAGGCTGAGGCAAGAGAACTGCGTAAGCCCAGGAATTGGAGGTTGCTGTGAGCTGGGACACCACAATACTCTGCTGAGGGCAACATGATGAGACTATCTCAAAAAAAAGGCAGAAGAAATTCTGTGGGGGGTTATGTGCACATACATTTGATGCCACCGTAGTGAGTAGCTGTCAGTTCCTCCCACTGCTCATCCACCACACCTGTCTTGGATTCAGGATGCTTTCCCTCTTCTCTTCCCCAGGACATCCTGCCTCTACCTGTACAGAATGACACTGCTCTCCTTTATGATCATCTGAGTCTACACCTGCCCGTGAGGGATTTAACTACACCCTTCTACTTTGACTATCTCATTCCTAGGCAACTTTGTCTTCCTTGAACATATCCTTGACCCAAAGAGTCACAAATACTCAAAATCTTGAACTTGGTTCTTTTCCTATAAAGATAGCTTACCAAATTCTTTCAATCACGAAAAACTTCTGGCTGGCCTTGAGTTAGTCTTTCCCTTCCAGTATTTGCTCTGTTGTAGTAGTCCTTACCAGTCCTGCCTCCTCCCATCGATTTATAACAACTTTGCAGTGTGGAGGATGAAGAGTTTTTTTCAGTGTTACATTCAATCCTTACTGTTCTCACTGACAGGTGTGCTTTTGAGGAGCTAAGAAAATTGAGTTAAACTCACTCCCCTAGTGATCAGGCTCTGTAGAGATAAAGCATTAGGGTGGAACCAGACTCCTGGTGTTTAGGGAGTCAGGGATATAAAGTTTAGAGAAAACTTGCCTTCAGGAGGAAGAAAAAACCTTGATTAGCTCAATTTCTTCGAATTCCTACCATAGGCTTTCTAATTTCCCTCTCAATGATGGGATAAAAATCCTTTAATTACCTCTTATTAAGAAGACATGTCCTGTACTCAAAAACCTTTAAGAACCCAAACTATGGGCAGTGCCCACGGCTCAGTGGGTGGGGTGCTGGCCCCATATACGGAGGGTGGTGGGCTCGAGCCCAGCTCCAGCCAGCCAAAACAGCAATGACAACTGCAACAACAACAACAAAAGCAGGGTGTTGTGGTGGGCACCTATAGTCCCAGCTACTCGGGAGGCTGAGGCAAGAGAATCACTTAAGCCCAAGAGTTGGAGGTTGCTGTGAGCTGTGATGCCACAGGACTATACAGAGGGTGACAAACTGAGACTCTGTCTCAGAAAAAAAAAGAAACTATTCAGCAGAACATTTTAGGGCAATGTGATGTAAGGGCCAACCTATCCTAAGACAATAAGCCATAGTGGTAAAGGCATAGAGTTTTGAGTTAGCTGAGTTGGGCTTGGAATGGTGATCCTATGACTTGCTAGCTGTGTATTTAATCTCTAGCAAGTTAGAAATTAGGTTAGTTACTCAACTTTTTGGTACAAAGTTTTTTGTTTTTAGAGTGAGAATAATAATGCCTACCTCAGGGTTTGGAGGAGAACGACATGAGACAAAGCATCCCATCCTTTTTGTTGTTGTTGTTTTTTTGCCTTATGCTTCCTGCCACTCTTTAAATTCTGGTTATAATGGAGGGGCTAACATTCCTGGTGCATGTCCTGAATAATGCCATTGGCTAATCCTACCTTCCCAGCCCAGAAAAACCTACTGAAAGGTTGGTTGATGAAGGTACTTCCTGGAGGGGAGATTCTCTAGAGCAGCGGTTCTCAACCTGTGGGTCGAGACCCACGGGAACCGTGATAAAGGGTTGAGGCATTAGGAAGGTTGAGAACCACTGCCCTGGAGCCATGCCTAGCCAAAAGGGCCATTACCTAAGGCATCCAAGGAATTGTTTGTCCACATGGAAAAAGAGAGGAAGGTGAAATCGTAGGTTTCAGATGCTTTGCCCAGCAGATTTAACTAATCCTAAGGCAAGGCCCAAACACAAGGGAGGTATGCAGGGTACAACATCAGGGCTGAGAGAGTCAGAGAGAGGCTGGACTGAGCATTTCAGAACACTGTGTAAACAAACGGCCAGACGCTATGATTGATCTGGTTCTAGGTTCTTCTGCCACACCTGCTTTGGGTCAGTTCTGGAATTTTCCTTTTCAGCTCCTGAACAAGGAAAGAAGGCAGAACCACTGGAGAAGAGAACCATATTATAACTGGTATCACTACACATTTCAGCCTTGGGTATCTTCAAAGCTGCTTCTCATTTCCTTATGCCTTGATCCACCCCCTCTCCCAGGCACCTCAGTGGTTTATGAGTCAAACTCTTACAACATACCAAGCCTTAGGAAGATACCTTTGAGCATCAAGGGTACCGAGCTACAGTAACCTGGGGCAACCTCCCTGGGCCTGAAGAACACATCTAGTCACACACCCTCACCCGGAAATGGTAGAATTAATCCCTTTACACCTATAGCCCTGTTTAAACCCCAGGCACTCTCACAGGTCTAAGTCTGTAAGGCCCAATTCTTGTCCTTTCCTGCTTTCCTTTTACTAGACTTTCAGGTCTCATGCTCTGTGATCAGCAAATTCTCCTGTGTCCTAAACATCTTTTCTAAAAGTCTTCACCCTTCTTGCCTCTACTGAAGACTAGCTGTCCTCTGAGCACGTTGCTTTCTGGCCACCCCTCTCAAACAGGTCGCCCACTTCAGGGGAAGGAAGTGACACTGATGTTCTTGTGCTCCTGGCTGCCTCCTGACCATTATCACCACTGCTTCTTAGGAAGACCTCTTCTCCTTTGAAGTGCAGGTCATCTGGCTATACCATCCTCTCTCCTCCTCACCAACACTCTGAGTCCTTGGCTCACACCCTTCTCCTCCTTCACAACTTGTTATTATTCTGGATGACAACGCTGTCAGCACTCTGGCCATTCGGACTCCTTCACCTCCTCATCTCCAAAGACCTTATTTTCCCTCCACCTAGCCACCCTGTTATTACTAGAAATTGTACAACATCTAAAAAAATCTCAGTGAGTAGGGTGCCGGCCCCATATACCGAGGGTAGTGGGGTCAAACCTGGCCCCAGCCAAACTGCAACAAAAAAAAGCTGGGCATTGTGGCAGGTGTCTGTAGTCCCAGCTGCTTGGGAGGCTGAGGCAAGAGAATCACCTAAGCCTAAGAGCTGGAGGTTGCTGTGAGCTGTGACACCATAGCGCTCTACCCACAGTGACAAAGTGAGACTGTCTCTAAAACAAAACAAAACAAAAAATCTCAGTTGTAAACCTTTTCTCCTGGCTTATTTAAGTACCTTTTCATAATCCTTCCCCAAGCTTCCCTTCCCACCTGGACTTGAATGTATCCCTCAATATAATATTACTCTCCTATTCCCTCTCACGTATCTGCCTTGAAAAACTCCAATTCTGGCTAAACCATCCTGTCTATTTACTTTTTGCCTGCACTGGATCAGCTAGACGTTGGAGAAACCAGGATAACTGATTTCATTTTAAATTAATGATTTCAAACATCCAAATGGCCTTCTGTATTCTGTGCTGCTGAGCAACCCTGTTTTGTTTCCATAGTAGACACAGAGTCCTGCTCTCCCTATTGCTTTTCCTTCCCCTCCTGCCCACACTACTATCTGTCAGTAAAACTGTTGACTCGACCTTGAGCACATCCCAAATCTTACTTCTTTTCACCGCGTTCACCTCCACCACCCTTGTCCAAACGACATTCTCTGGGCTATTATAATAGCCTGTAAATGTTCTACCTGCTCCCAACCTTGCCCCTTTCTGCTCCCCAGTGTATTCTCCACAGCAGGCGTGCTATAAATCAGATCATACTACTTCTCCGCTCAAATCCTCCAATGCCTTTCCAGCTCACTCAGAGCTGGAAAAAAGTTCTGAACAGTGGTCTGCATAGCCCACAAGATCTGCTGCCCCGTCTCCAATTACTCCCCGACGGTTCACCACTCCACTCCAGCCCACCCTGACCTTCCTGCTGTTACTCCAATGTGCCAGGTAAGTATCAGCTCACTTGTTCCCTCTCCCTGCAATGTTTCCCATGCAGATACCTATCTGGCTCCCTCATCTTCTTCAAGTGCTTTCACTATGAAGCTTTTTTTGGTCACCTTATTCAAAATTGCAGCCACCCTACCTGCCACTCCTTAGCTTTCTTTCTTTTTTTTTTTGCAGTTTCTGGCCGGGGCTGGGTTTGTACCCACCACCACCGGCATATGGGGCCAGTGCCCTATCCCTTTGAGCCACAGGCGCCGCCCTCCTTAGCTTTCTTTTTAAAAATTTTCTCTGGATGGGTGGCACCTGTGGCTCAAAAGGAGTAAGGTGCCAGCCCCATATACCAGAGGTGGAGGGTTCAAACACAGCCCTGCCTGGCCAAAAACTGCAACAACAACAACAAAATAATAATAATATAATTTTTTTTTCTCTGCCTCAGCACCTATAGCTCAGCAGCTAGGTTGTCAGCCACATACACCAGAGCTGGTGAGTTCAAACCCAGCCTGGGCCTGCCAAACAACAGTGACAACTACAACCAAAAAGTAGCCAGGCATTGTGGTGGGCACCTTAGTCCCAGCTACTTGGGAGGCTGAGGCAAAAGAATCACTTAAGCCCAAGAGTTGGAGGTTGCTGTGAGCTGTGACAACACGGCACTCTACCCAAGGGTGACAGCTTGAGACTCTGTCTCAAAATAATTAAAAAAATAGGGCGGTGCCTGTGGCTCAAAGGAGTAGGGCGCGGGCCCCATATGCCGGAGGTGGCGGATTCAAACCCAGCTCCGGCCAAAAACTGCATAAAAACAAAATAATAAATTAAAAAATAAATAAATTAAAATAAAAATTTTCTCTATAGGGCGGCACCCATAGCTCAGTGGGTAGGGCACTGGCCATGTACACCGAGGCTGGCGGGTTCAAACCTGACCCAGGGCCAGCTAAAACAGCAATGACAACTGCAACAATAACAACAAAAAAATAGCCGGGTGTTGTGGTGGCTATTGGGCATTGTGGGCCTGTAGTCCCAGCTACTTGGGGGGCTGAGGCAAGAGAATCGCTTAAGCCTAAAAGTTTGAGGTTGCTGTGAGCTGTGACACAGTGGCACCCTACCCAGGTGACAGCTTGAGACTTTGTCTCAAAAATATACTCTCTCTATATTTTGGAACTATCCTTTGAGAAAACTAGTGTCCATAAATTCATTCGTTTGTTCATTCAACAATCATTTATCGAATACCTACTATGTGTCAGCCCCTGTTCTAGACATTGGTGATACAAAGCAGAAGAAAATGTCCTGCCCACATGGAACTTACACTCCAAAAGACAGATAGGTCATATACACAAACATATCAGATGGTGAAGGGACTAAGAAGAAAATACAACTGGCAAAGAGTGGTGGGGAGCAGTTTAGGTACAGTGGTGGAGGAAGGTTTCTCTGTGGGATTGACAAGACCTCAGTGATGATAAAGAGTCAGCCACGTAAATATGCAGGAGAGATCAGGAGGCATCAGAGCCCAGATCATGAGATGGATGAGCTTTGTGCCTAAGGAGCATCAAGAAGAGTACATGGCTGGCTTGGTGCCCGTAGCTCAGTGATTAGGGCACCAATCACATTTACCAGGGCTGGCGGGTTCAAACCCAGCCCAGGCCTGCCAAACAATAAGGACAACTACAACCAAAAAATAGCCAGGGGCAGTGCCGTGGCTCCGTGAGTATAGAGAGGGTGGTGGGTTCAAACCCAGCCCCAGCCAAACTGCAACAAAAAATAGCCGGGCATTGTGGCAGGTGCCTGTAGTCCCAGCTACTTGGGAGGCTGAGGCAAGAGAATCGCTTAAGTCCAAGAGTTTGAGGTTGCTGTGAGCTGTGACGGTACAGCACTCTACAGAGGCTGTCTCAAAAACAGAACAAAGAAGAGCACATGGCAGAGGGAGAGATGTAGAGAGGACTTTAGAGTGGGAGGCAGGAATTAGATTAGAAGTAACTTACTGGGTGGTACCTGTGGCTCAAAGTGGTTGCAGTTGTCATTGATGTTCAGCCCCATATGTTGGAGGTGGTTGGTTCAAACCCAGCCCTGGCCAAAAAAACTGCAAAAAAAAAAAAAGTCTAGAAGTAACTTTTTTTTTTTTTTTAATTTTTGAGACAGAGTCTTACTGTGTCACCCTGATTAGAGTGCCGCGGCATCATAGCTCACAGCAACTTCAAACTCTTGGGCTCAAGTGATTCTCTTGCCTCAGCCTCCCAAGTAGCTTGGACTACAGGCACCCACCACAACACCCAGCTATTTTTTGGTTGCAGTTGTCATTGTTTAGCAGGGCTGGGCCAGGTTAGAACCCACCAGCCCTGATGTATGTGTGGCCGGCGCCCTAACCACTGAGCAACAGGTGCTGAGCCACTGTGACTTTTTTTTTTTTTTTGAGACAGAGTCTCACTTTGTTGCCGTGGGTAGAGTGCCGGGGCATCACAGCTCACAGCAACCTCAAACTCTTGGACTTAAGTGATTCTCTTGCCTCAGCCTCCCAAGTAGCTGGGACTACAGATGGCTGCTACAATGCCTGACTATTTTTTGTTGCAGTTTGGCCGGGGCTGGGTTTGAGCACTCTACCCTCAGTATATGGGGCCAGCGCCCTACCCACTGAGCCACAGCCGCTGCCTGAGTTTTTTTTTTTTTTTAGAGACAGAGTGTAACTCTGTCACCCTGGGTAGAATGCCATTGTGTCATCATAGCTCACAGCAACCTTAAACTCTTGGGCTTAAGCAATCCTCTTGCCTCAGTTTTCTGAGTAGCTAAGACTATAGATGCCCACCCCAACACCTGGATGGTTTTCCTTTTTTTTTTGAGACAGAGTCTTAAGCCATGGCCCTAGGTAGAGTGCCTGGCATCAGAGCTCACAAGCGACCTCCAACTCTTGAGCTTAAGTGATTCTCTTGCCTCAGCCTCCCAAGTAGCTGGGCACCTGCTACAGCGCCTGGCTATTTTTTGGTTGCAGTTGTCATTGATGTTCAGCAGACCCAGGCCGGGTTCAAACCCACCATCATAGGTGTATGTGGCCAGAGCCCTTGCGGACTGAGCTACAGGTACCACCTGTTTTTTTCCTATTTTTAGTAGAGACAGGGTCTGGCTCTTTTCTTTTTCTTTTTCTTTTTTTTTTTTTTTTTCTTTTTCTTTTTGAGACAGTCTCACTTTGTCACCCTCACAGCAACCTCAACTCTTGGGCTCAAGCAATCCTCTTTCCTCAGCCTTTTGAGTAGCTGGGTCTACAGGCATTTACCACAACACCTGGCTAGTTTTTAGAGATGGTATCTTGCTCTTGCTCGAGGTCTCAAACCCCTGAGCTCAAACAATCCGCTCACCTCAGTCTCCCAGTGAGCCACTGCGGCAGGCCCTACAATGAGATTAGAGAATCTAATCCCTAGGGTTTTGATGGAGCACATTCTCCTCTCCCAACCCCAATGGCAAGAATCACTTGTTGAGTGCTTGCAGTTTTTATCAAAGTGAGTATCCAAAAGTAATAATAAGTTTAGTTGAGGGTGGCTCCTGTGTGTAGGACGCTGGCCCCATATACTGAGGGTGGCAGGTTCGAACCTGGCCCCAGCCAAACTACAACAAAAAAATAGCTGTTGTGGCGGGTGCTTGTAGTCACAGCTACTCGGGAGGTTTAGGCAAGAGAATTGGCTAAAAAAAAAAGTTGAATTCACAGCCAATGGGCATGGGGCAGTGGCTTATACCTGTAATCCTAGCACTCTGGGAGCTGAGGCCAGCGGACTGCTTGAGCTCAGGAGTTGAGATCAGCATGAGCCAAAGTGAGATCCCATCTCTACTAAAAATAGAAAAACGAGCCAGGTGTTGTGGTGCATGCCTATAGTCCCAGCTACTCTGAGCTTTAACCCAAGAGTGTGAGGTTGCTGTGTGCTGTGACTGAATACATGGCACTCTACTGAGGGCGACAGAGTGAGATTCTGTCTCAAAAAAAAAAGAAAGAACGAAAAAATGAGAAACAACAAATGGCCTAAAGAAAGAGACAAACACTATTCCTTGTTTTTGTTGAACAAATGGTCTATGACAAAAGTGGAAGAGAGGAAGATGGTAATGTGTAGAAAAAGGGAGGCATTAGACATGATTATGGAGGAGGAGGGTCTGAGAAGTAAACGTGGGTTGTATGAGAATTTAAGGCACTTGCTCGTCCCCTGGAATAGTCTCGGGGTTGACCCTTGAAAATTAGGGTTAGATGCTTGCACATTGTCTCTAGATCCTGAAGAATTCCTTCAACCCACCCCTTTTTATTGCAGCAAATTGACGTAATATACAATTAACCATTTTAAAATGTACATTGGTGGCATTTAGTGGCATTTGGTGCATTCAGAATGCCGGGCAGCCAGTACCACTGCCTAGGCTCACCTCTTTCTTTCTTTGTGTGGTGTATTCAGATCTTCCCCTTCAATCCCATGGCATGCCTTGCATTGTTCTGGGTGTACCTGTTTCATCGTACAAACTCTATTCTATCAAGCTACCATTTCTGCTGAGACCCAGTCCTCAAAATGTCCTTTCCTAGTTTTTGGCTAGATCTGCCCTTCATGAAACCAGTTAAGGGGCTGGAACTTTTCCTGATGATTCCTGCAAATCATGATTAAGTTCATGACTTCCTGAATGTAGGCGATATGGACAGCACAGACCCCAGCAGTTTTCTTGGCTATGAAGAGGTGAATATAGCTATTGACCAGAACAGATTCCACCCTCCAGTTGGACGAAACCATTGTTCCCAGCTTACTAGTCACCACTCGTGCTGTACAGCATCTACTCCAACATGCCACTAAAATTGTTCTCACCAAGACCAGGAGGGACCTTTCAGTTGCCAGATTCACTTAACACTTTTCAGTTTTTATTCTCCTCCATCTCACAGAGCCTTTGGACAGTACAGATTAGCTCTTTCTTCTAGACAATCTCTTCTAATTTTTTCCTGTTATCAGTTAACAATGATTTTAGCTGCAAACAATAGAAAATGTATCTAAAAGTAGCTTAAAGCATTAATAACATTTATTTACTTAAAAGGATATCCATACAAGAGAAACTAGGAAAAAAGAAACAGATGACTAAAATTTTAAAAAATAAAAAAAGAAAGTCCAGAAGTGTACAGTCCAGGTTTGTTCAGAGGCTCAGCCGTGTCTTCAAGGACCCACTCCTTCCCTGGGTCTCCTCCGTTTCCTCACCAAGCCGTCTTCACTGCTGTTTGTTGGCACATTTGTGGTCACAAGATGGCTGTGACAGCTCCAGGCTTCATGTCTTCATGCCTTTATCTCAGGAAGAAGACAGAGGCAGGAGCAAAGACTTTTTTCCCCTCTAAGTGCTATCTTTTTTTTTTTTTTTTATAATACAAAAAGCATTTTTTGGCTGGGCACTATGGCTTATGCCTGAATCCCAGCACTCTGGGAGGCCAAGGCAGGAGCACTGTTTGAGTTCAGGAGTTGGAGACCAGCCTGAGCCAGAGTGAGACCCCACCTCTACTAAAAATAGAAAAAAATTAGCTGGTGTCATGATGGGGGTCCTTAGTCCCAGCTGAGGCTGAGGCAGGAGGATCGCTTTAGCTCAGGAGTTTGAGGTGGTAGTGACCTAATGCCACTGCACTCCAGCCAGGGTGACAAAGCAAGACTCTGTCTCAATTAAAAAAAAAGGCTAGGCACCTGTAGCTCAGTGGCTAGGGCACCAGCCAGATACACCGGAGCTGGAGGGTTCCCACCCAGCCCTGGCCTGCCAAACAACGAAAATTACAAAAAAGAAATAGTGGGGTGTTGTTGTGGGCACCTGTAGTCCCAGCTACTAGGAGGCTGAGGGAGAAGAATCGCTTGAGCCCAAGAGTTTGAGGTGGCTGTGGGCTGTGACCCCATGGCACTCTATGGAGGGCGACATAGTGAGACTCTTGTCTCAAAAGAAAAAAAAAGAATTTTTCCCAGGAGCCAGGAGTCTCTCAGCAGACTTCCTTTCATATTTTATCAGCTAGAATGAGCCTCATACTCATCCCTAAACATATATTTGCAAAGAGAAATGGAATTACCAGGATTGGTTTAGAGCAACTGATTTATCCTCTAAGTTGTGGGAAGAACTAATTTTCCTTGAAATCAAAGCATCTTCCTTCTACCTGAAAAAAATGGGGATTCTATTAACAAGGAAGGAATAATTTAAAGAAGTGTACCACACTTTATTTTTTAGAGATAGAGTCTCACTTTGTTACCCTCTCTAGAGTGCTGTGGCATCATAGCTCATAGCAACCTCCAGCTCTTGGGCTTAGGCGATTCTCGTGCCTCAGTTTCCCAAGTAGCTGGGACTACAGGTGCCCACCATGACGCCTGGCTATTTTGTTGTTGTTGTTGCAGTTTGGCCAGGGCTGGGCTCGAACACTCCACCCTCGGTACATGTGGCTGGTGCCCCACTCACTGAGCCACAGGTGCTGCCCAACACACTTTTAGATAATTATTAACAGAAACTGGATAATTTTTTTCTTTTACTATAATCATATCTCTTTTCCTCCTGGGCACATAGCTAGATTACATCTCCAAACCTTGCTTTCTAGTTAGTATCATGCATCTTCCAGAAATCCCACCAACATAACATGGGCGGAATAGATAAATGTGTTTGCTACGTCCAGGTCTCACCTTTTAAAACTCCCCGTACAATGATCCATATTTACTCTTCCCATTATTATTATTGTTGTTGTTGTTATTTTGGGCAGATACAAAGGATATAGTAAAGAAATTCAAGGCTTCAAGGAATGATGAAGCCACAAAAACCTAGATGGAAAGGTGCCTTAATCCTTGAATGACTTCATGGAGCAGAGCAACTCCCATTACCCCTAGCCATCCACAATGGATGATGATATGAGCAAGCAATGAACACTGTGTTAAGCCACTGAGTAGGGGAATTGTTTGCTACACAAGTTAGTTAACTCTAATGATTCATTTGAAGAGACAATGAACAATGTCTACCACATTCCCGTATGCAAGCTTCTCTGCTAAGGATACCCTAAAGGAGTTTTGGAAAGAAAATCACAGGGATACCTCAGTCTTATAACCCTGGAGGAAGAGATGAGTTAGGGTTGACATTCATACTGAAGGCCAAAAGCATCCAATAAGAAATCATTGTAGATCTCATGCCCAGATATTGTTTTTGAATATAATTTCCTATGAAAAGAATCAGGACTCCTTGGAAAAATGTCTGATTCTAGGGATGCGGAGGGAAAATACAAGATGAATCTGTAACACTTTATTTTGTAGACATGCTTAAAAAGACATGAGGCTACCTTGAAATTATGCCCACTGAATAAACCTGAAACTTTCCAGGACCAAAATATTAAGGACAGCAATGAATTATAAATCATTGAAAAAGTAATAGTCCATGAGTCTATATTATTAACAAATACATAAATAATTAACTAGCTAAATAAGAGATAAGGGAGGATTGGTATAGGCAAAAATCATCAACAGACACTAAATCTACAGGAATATGCCTAAATAAGAGCAGGCTATCTGCCAGGCCTAAGGTGTCTCCCCAAAGATTGCTTATTAAGTAAAAGAAAAAAGCCCAGTAAATATACTGTGGAGAAATTAGACACATGGATAAGGTAATCAAAATTAGTATCACCTGAAGGACAGAGAGACGTCACATGCCTTTGGGTGTGAGATAGCCTGAAAAGGAAACTATCACTTATGTAGTATTTTGGCCAGAGACCCATAACCTGAATTTAATTTTGAATAAACATGAGACAAACACAAACAACAAACCTCAAATGAGGACAGCCTAAAACTAGGAACATTCTATTATCAAATAAACAAAGGTCTATATACTCCAAAATCTTCAAAGACAAAGTGAAGAAAGGCTAAGGAACTGTTCACATTATAGGAGACTAAAGAGACATGTCAGGCTTGGCGCCTGTAGCTCAAGCGGCTAAAGCGCCAGCCACAAACACCAGGGCTGGCAGGTTCGAATCCAGCTCAGGCCTGCCAAACAACGACAGCTACAACCAAAAAATAAGCTGGGCATTGTGGCGGGTGCCTGTAGTCCCAGCTACTTGGGAGGCTGAGGCAAGAGAATCACTTAAGCCCAGGAGTTGGAGGTTGCTGTGAGCTGTGATGCCACAGCACTCTATCCAGGGTGACAGCTTGAGGCTCTGTCTCAAAAAAAAAAAGACATGATAACTAAATGTAATATGTGGTCCTAAACTGAAGCTTGTGCTGGAAAATTAAACTAAAATGCTAAGGATATTATTGGATCAATTGACAATAATTGGAATATGAATGGCAGATTAAAGTATTGTATTATGTCAATGTTAAGTTTCCCAGATTTCATAATTGTATGTTTTATGTTTATGTAAGTAAATGTACTTATTCTTAGGATATTCAAGTATTAAGAGGCAAAGAGGCCTACAATTTACTTTCAAATGATCAGAAAAAAATGGATATGTGTGCATAATAATTTTCTTTATCTCCTTCTATCTATATAAGAGGAAAAGTGTTAAAAAGAGGGACAATATATCTATATTTGATATAGATAGAGTTCTGCCCTATGCCCCGAGCAGAGTGCAATTGTATCATAGCTCACTGCAACCTCAGACTCAGGCATCCTGCTGCCTCAGCCTCCAAAGCTGAAGTCCCTGGGATTAAAGGCGCTTGCCATGGCTCCTGGCTGGTTTTTTCCATTTTTTTTATGAGTCATGGTTTCTCTCTCACTCAGGCAAGCCTCGAACTTCTGAGCTCAAGCAATCTTCCCGCCTCAGCCTCTCACGTGCTGGGATTACAGGCATGAGCCACCGCGTGCAGCAAGAGGGATAATGTTAATAAGTACTTTTCTCCATGTTTGAAATATTTCCAAGTAAAAGGTTTTACTATTATTATTATTATTAAATCATAGCTGTGTACATTAACACGATCATGGGGCACCATACACTGGTTTCATAGACCGTTTGACACATTTTCATCACACTGGTTAACAGAGCCTTCCTGGCATTTTCTTAGTTATTGTGTTAAGACATTTATATTCTACATTTACTAAGTTTTACATGTACCCTTGTAAAATGCACCGCAGGTGTAATTCCACCAATCACCCTCCCTCCTCTCATCCTCCCCCCTCCCTCCACTCCCCCAAGTAAAAAGTTTTCAGGGGGTCTGGATTAAAAAAAAGTCATTGAGCCTCTTCTGTTGGTTCAAGGGGTTTTTCAGGTTCTTCCTTACTTCAGATCTTCACTTTCTTCTGGCTTTCCCATTCTAACTTCTATTTGAACTCTTTTTCTTCTTAGCCCCTGGATTCACTACTTGTTTGGATAGTTTGCGTAGCTTTTTGATTCAGGTTTTCCCAAGACATAGCCTTCTCCCATTTGGCCTTGAGCACTGCAGCTCCTGAACAAGAGACTTTTTGCCTGAAACACCAAATTCAGGCTCTAGGCCCCCGGGGGATATCATACCCTAAATGAGACTTCAATGCTTCCAACTGCTAACAGCCCATCTTCCTTCAGCTGTCCTGACTTTGTCTGGGAGGAAACATTTCATATATCTGCCCCCTTCTCTCAATAGTCCCTGCTTGATCAAACCTTCATCATTAATTTTCTACCTAGCCTCCCTTTCCCACTCCAGTCAGCCATCCTCCTCCTCCTCATTAGTTCTCTCCTAAGACCTGTCTGATTAAACCTCTAAAGCTCTTCACTGCCTTTCAAAATCTGACCTACTTTACTAATTCCACATCCTGCCACTGCTCTGCTGAACTGTAAGCTCCTTCAGGGAATGGGCACGTCTTTTCTTCTTTGTATCCTTAATTTCTAACACGAGTGTCTGGCACACAGAAGATGCTCTATAAACATCTGTTATATGGACAGATGACCTTCAGTTATACTAAACTTGGAAACTTCTTTGTACCATGCTCAAATATTACGTTCTCTGATGGTATTCTCTCCCTTATTTAAGTCTTACGTATATATGTGCACATTTTTTTCCTAACTAGACTGTAAGGTCACTGAGGGAAAATACAATGTTTTATTCATATTGTATCTGACCCGGAGTCTAGAAGAGTGTCTAGCATGGAACAGGCACACAAGCAGTTTGCTGAATGAACGAATGAATAATTCTAGAGAGGAGAAAATATTAGACTTTAAGAAGCTCCTTGTAATCTAGGGCAAGGGCTCATGCCTGTAATCCTAGTTCTCTGGGAGGCCAAGGTAGGTGGATCCCTTGAGCTCAGGAGTTCCAGACCAGCCTGGCAAGAGCAAGACCCTTTTTCTACCAAAGATAGAAAAACTAGCTGGGTGTCATTGTGGGCCCTAGCTACTCAGGAGGCTGAGGCAGGAGGATCTCTTGAGCCAAGAGACTGAGGTTGCTGTGAACTATGATGCCATGACACTCTACTCAGGGTGACAGAGTGAGGCTTTTTCTCAAAAAAAAAAAAAAAAGTTCCTTGTACAGTGAGACAGACTGAGGAAATGACCTAAGAACAATGACAATAAAGATCACAAAATACAAATAACTAAGGTACAAATAAATTATCTATGTACTTAGATGATGATAAAAAAGTAGAGAGTCAATCTGCAAAGTCTCCTTAAATGTAAATTTTGAGAGATGTTGGAAAAGAAGAAAAGGACATAAATTGGGGGAATAGGAGATTAGGAATGTGTCATAGAGTTCTATTGAACCAAGGCATGGTAAACAATTTGTGTTTAAAGCTGACGTGTGTGTGTGTGTGTGTGTGTGTGTGTGAGAGAGAGAGAGAGAGAGAGTCTCACTCTGTCATCCAGGCTAGAGTACAGTGGTGTCATTATAGCTCACTGCCACCCCAAACTCCTGGGCTCAAGCAATCCTGCTTCAGCCTCCCAAGCAGTGGGACTATAGGTATGCACCACCATGTCCAGCTTATTTTTCTAATTTTTGTAGATACAGCGTGTGGAACCCCTGTCTCAGCCTCCCAAAGCGCTAGGATTACAAGCCTGAGCCACAATGCTCAGCCAAAGCTGACTTTTTGAGCAGAATCTGCTCTGCTCCAGCCTACAGGTTTCTGCCTTTCTTCTGGCTCACTAAAACAGGCATGTTTATCCACTCTCTATATTTTGATGTTTCCCAGGTCAGCCCAATGTGAGAACCTTAAGTTCTTTAAATAGTAAGAAGGAAGTTTCTGTGGAAATATTCAAACAAAACTGCCCTGTGGGATTGAACACTAATGCTGGTGCTCTAGGGAAATAAACTTCCTTGTTCCCAATAAAATGGAACTGCTCCCAGTATGGTTAAGGCCGGGAGAAACACAAATGATTTCCCTTACCAGTTACAAGCTACTTGGCACATTTTACAAAAATGTCCTTTTTTGTGTGATGGGGAATCCAAGGAAATCAAGGATGTTAATGAAACTTGAGAAATAGAACTTGATAGCAAAATCTTGTCTTAGCCACATCTGCCCCCCCTTATGTTTCCTTGCCATCAAGAGATGTTCTAGCAGTGTGACTTGTCTGGCCACCTCCTCACAGAGTACACGCAAGTACCCACAATGGTGGACAGACCCTTTCTAGGGCTGAGATCACTGCTGCTTCCAGCATTTGTGGGATGGGGAAAAAAAATGAATAGATTACACTACAGTCTCCCTAAAAATGCCCTCCACTTTAAGAATGTGAACATTTTACACAGCAGGGTGTAACTGAAGTCTTATAGAATCTCTTTCTAGTAGGATTTAACCTAGTTTTCTTGCAGTGTCCATTTTCTCAGAATGTTGTGCCCAACACATCCTGTTTCCTGAATACCCAGCCTTGCTATCTTCTGGTAGATGCAAGAAAATCATGATGTTAGCATTCATTCACTGCACGTTTGAGGTGTTGGGTTCAGATCAGCTGTTCTTTCTCACTTCTTAATGCAAACACAAGTTCCCAAAGCAGCAAAGGGAGAGCTTCCTAATGATTTCCTGATGTACAGGGAGGCTTCCAGACCCCATACACGGATGTCACCCTGCTAGAGCGTGTCTTGACGGCAAGGAAACACGAAAGCCTAATCTGAGTTAATTCCTCTCCAGCTAGGGGACTTCCCGGGTACGCACGGCATCCCCGCACACTTCCCAATTTCTGGGGTTGTCACACTACACCGTGGTGATGTCACACTGGCTGGGATGACATTTTACAGCTAGATCCCCTGCGGCCCCCAGGCACCTTTAAATTACCGTGGAGTCTGCCGCGAGGAGGGGGCCCGAAATCCGGCCCTCGCCTTCCCACCGCGCTGGCTCCTCACGGAGGCCCACGCCCTCCCACCGCGCTCCGTACAATGCGGCGGCTCTAGTGGGAGGGGCCTCAGTACTTCCGCCTCAGTAGGTGTCATGGCGCCGGGTGGGTGAACAGTTCCGGCGAGGCGGGGCCGGCCGGATGAGGGCGGCCGCTCAGCGCTCAGCTCATCAGGTCTGGCGACGACGGCGGCTGCGGAGTAAGGGGCCCGGCGATAGCCCCGGACGGCAGCGGGAGGCCGAGGCGGGAGAGCGCGGGGCCAAGGCGGCGGCGGCGGCGGCGGCGGCGGCGGTGGCGGGAAGGGGCCGGGTGGCGGAGCGGGCGGGAGGCTGAGGAGGCTCCCCCCGCGGGACGGGCGCGGGGACGGCTCCGGGGGGCGGGGGCCGGGGCCCGGGCCGGCTCGCGCGGAGGGTATGATGACCCGGCGGCGGGGCCCCGGATCTCGTCTCCTCCGCCGCCTCCTCACGGCAGCCCCAGCTCGCGGCTGAGAACCATACACACCGGCGGTGAGTGCGGACGGGCGGGAAGGGCCCTCGGTACGGAGGGACCTCCTGTCGGCTCCCCGAGGCGGGCCGGGCGGGCCGCGGGCTCTCCCGGGGCGCCCGGCCTGCTGGGGGCGCCTTTCCGAGCCGGCCCCCGCCCGGGACGGGCGCCGCGTCCTGCGGCCCGGCAGGTCTCGGCCGGTCTCGGCTGGTCGCGGCCGCAGGAGGGACTTAGGTTCCCAGGAAAGTGGGCAGGCTCCGGGTTTGCTTTGGGGGGAACTCCCAGTCCCCTGCCACTTCTCTCCTGGGTGTGTTGTTGTCTTTAAGTGACAGGGGACAGCCTTCCGTCTCTTTACCCGACCGGTATTTTCCCGGCAACCGCGGCAGGTTCCCAGTGTGGCGTTGTGCTTCCCAGTCCTGCTTATCCAAAACCCATGGTTTTGGGTTATTTGTGCTGTTTGGGACCAGGAAGCGGTGTGGAGCGAGGACGACGGTGGTGGGGTGGGTGTGGAAGCCTTTCTTTCCCCTCCGCTGGTGTTCTGTAATCGTTAGGTTTGTAATGATGGTGTAGCCTTCGTGGGATCAGCCCTCCTAATGTATATCTGTGCAAGGCAGTTCCAGCGGTCTGGCCCAAAGGGAAACTTTCGCTGCCAGTCGCCACTTTCAAAGCTTTCATTAAAAAGAAAAAAGAAAGAAAAGAGGGGGAAACAACCAGAACTCGTAGGTGAGGTCTACACTGGTCACAGGGCTGTGGGGAAGAGTCGTTTTTTGTGCCTAGCAACCAAGACCTGGGGCTCATTCTCCAGAAGCGTTGGTCTAACCTCTAGTTTGTTGTGGTGACGAACTGTGAGCAATGGCCTGTGTTTATGCTGGGCGTGCTTTCTTTCCTGTTTGAGGAAGGGGGATGGGAATAGGAGGGAAGAAGGTAAGAGAATGGAGAAAAGCTGCAGTTAAGTTTTTTCTCCGTTTAACCGCTGATTGTGGTAGATTCTTTTTGAGACAGCCCTATATGCTTTTTCTTGTCTATTAGTGACACTTTGAGAATTCTCAGTAATCGCATTAAAATAATAGTTTCAGCTGTATAGACTCTTCTGCCCCAATCTCTCCATCTTATTTGTTTCTTAGTAACTGATGAAAAACAGCATTATGGCTTCCTGCTCCTGATGAAGTGGAGTTAAATTAAGTGGCTGATGCCTTCAGCAGAACCTACAATTTTGCTCTTGTTTGTGTAAAGCTATTTTTGATTTCTGGTCTGTAAAGTTTTTTATTTTCTTCTTCCCTTTTTTTTTTTTTTTTTTTTTTTTTAAGATTATAGAGAATGCAAACCATTACCAGCTTTTATTCATGTAAAAAACCTGAAGCTTTCTGTAAAACATTTAAAAGTCTAACACTTTACCTAATTGTTGTAATTCAGCAGGTGATTTTGTATCTTTACATGTGATTATGTCAAGGTTCTGTGTTATAATTCTGGTATGATGTAGAATGTAATTGACTTTAAGATACTGTTCCTGACTTGAAGGGTATTTTATTTTAGTAAAATACTTGTGGTCAGAACTGGCGACAGCCTTGTCAGTAAAGCATCTGAGAGTAAAATTGGTTAATGAGATCTTATAAACACACTGACTTCATTTGGCCAGTAGGACTTTTGCTGGTGATATCTTCATGAGTACCTCATCCTTATCCCTGGACATTGTAGTTTTATGGATTTTGGAACGACAAACTAGAACACCCTTCTAAAAGAAAAAAAAAATTGTCTCAAAATTCACAACTCTTTGGAAAATAGAGTTCATTCTTTCTGTGCTTTTGTTTTAGAAGTGCAGCTCTATCAATGGTTTGTTTGGAGAAATCAATGACCCAAACCTGCCCTGTAAACTTTTTACATTTGGAACTTAAGTAGCTTGTCTTGTATTGTAACTGTTCCTTTTGTAATTTGAAGTAATTTTGCAAACATGAGCTGCTTGATCGGCCATCTGTCCTTTTATTTATAAGAGCGTTCTATATTTTGTAGGTCTTTTTAAAAACTTAACTATTAAGTCTTTCCCAGTTTCTTCCCCTTATTGTTCGAAGTATCACTTTATTCACCAATTTGCTTTTTGGTTCCTTTTTGTTGTTTTTGTTTCTGATCTTCCTTGTAGTTGTAGAAACCTACATCCTAAATGCCTAATGTATTTCTGTGTAGCTTCTAATTTGGCATTTAAAAAATTTACAATCTATTTTTACGTTTTCTCCTTATTTTTTGTAAGTCTTATCATTTCAGCAACCATCTAAGCTCTTTCATGGTAGGAAATTTTAGTTGTATTTCTTTAGGATTATTTAAGGGCACCTGGTAGAGTGCTTTCTCAAAGTCCTTAATGAAAAAGAATTAGAAGACCTGAATTCTTTGCCAGCATTAGTATTCATTTGCTCTATGTAAAACTTTTTGGCCTTTTTGGAGCTCCTTTTTCTCATCTTGTAATTAGGGAGCTTTAGAAATAATTTTTTGACATCTTTTTTAGTTGTAAGAGTTCCTCTTTTTTGGCAGTGTCTTCCCTAATCAAATATATCTCCTTTCTTTATACAGTTTTTTGTTTTTCCACCTTCCTTGGCATACTGGCTCATTTTCCTGAAGGAGCTTATCATCTTCTGTCTACCACACCTTTGTCACCTGTTTTCCTTCAGCCTTTGCTGGTTGATCTAAACAGTGTCCTCTCTTAGTGTTGTTTATGTTTCATATTGATCTCTGCTTTGTTAATTAGACCTTTTCCTTATGTTGGAAACTCCTCAATGTATATTATTTTTGTTTTGTTTTTGTTTTTAATTTATAATGCACCCCTGCCTTTAAAAGGTATAGTTTTCTTTATTCTAAGCTTTATAGACTCTTTAGATTGTCCTGTGCACATACTAAAATAGTCTCTTTTTACTAAACACAAAGCACTTACTTTTTTTTGTTCTATTGCTATAGGTGTCATTTTAAGTATACCTAAGAGTGCTATTACTGACTTTGATATCGACCAACAGCCTCTACTATACTGAAGAAGTGAGCTTTAAGCAGAGACTAGAAGGATAAGTAGAAGTTAGGGAAAGAAAGGCTAAGACAGGAAAACTAAGTTCAGATAGGGAACATTACGAGTGAAGGAACTAAGGTGGGGAAAAGCAAGGCCTACTCTAGGAATTCAGAAGAGAACATGCCTGGGGAAAGAATGGATGAAACAAGGCTTTAACCCAGATCTTGCAAGTTTTGATAATCCAAATTAGAGATTTTAGTCTTTATTGTAAGATTTTAAGTGGTGGACAGATAAGTGTTTTTGTTTTTTGTTTTTCCCCACATGTGCTTTTTTTTGAGACAGAGCCTCAAGCTGTTGTTCTGGGTAGAGTGCTGTGACATCACAGCTCACAGCAATCTCCAACTCCTGGGCTCAAGCGAGTCTCCTGTCTCTGCCTCCCAAGAAGCTGGTACTGCAGGTGCTCACCACAACACCCAGCTATTTTTTTTTTTTTTGTTGTTGTTGTTGGTTGCAGCCGTCATTGTTGTTTGGCGGGCCAGGGCTAGATTCGAACCTGCCAACTCAGTTGTATGTGGCTGGTGTCTTAGCCGCTTGAGCCACAGGTGCTGAGCCCACATGTGCATTTTTAAAATGCTTCAGTTATAAGGTGAATAAATTGGTAGAGAGACCTTAGAAAGGGGGCTTGAAGGGGGCTTGTGAGTACAATTTGGGGGAGACCAGTTAGGCTGTTTGAGCAAGTACAGAATTGTACAGTAAGAGTAGAGAAAACTTGGTGGAGTAGAGAGAGATATAGGTGTTCTGGTGAAAGAATTTTCTTCCCAAACTTGTATTGTTTTATTTTTATAGAACATGTACTCTTTTTTTTTGGAGACAGAGCCTCAAGCTGTTGCCCTGAGTGCCATAGCATCACCACTCACAGCAACCTCCGACTCCTGGGCTTAAGCGATTCTCTTGCCTCAGCCTCCCAAGTAGCTGGGACCACAGGTGCCTGCCACAACACCTGGCTATTTTTTGGTTGCAGCCGTCATTGTTGTTTGGTGGGCCCGGGCTGCATTTGAACCTGCCAGCTGAGGTGTATGTGGCTGGCACCTTAGCCATTTGAGCCATAGGTGCCAAGCCAGAACATTTATTCTTATTTATTTACTTTAGTGATAAGAATAGTGTATATGTCAGTATGTGTGCTGGAGAATATGTACATCGTGTATCTGTCAGCTGAGCATAAGTGCTAGAGGAAGAAATCAGTATGTAGTACTGTTTTTAGGTTATTTAGGTCACCAATTGTTAAACTGTCAAAGAAGCAAAGATGACATTAAGCAAAAGCAATATGAATTTATTATTGGTGTGGGGGGATGGTGGTGAAAGTTACTGAGGACTTAAGCACAAAGCACTGAAAAGTTATTTTGGTTGTCATACCTGGCTGTTCCAGTCAAGATTATAATAATTGAATTTTTTTGTAGTAAGATTATCAGCCTACAGTGTTTCATATGGGGCACCCAGTAAGTGTTAAATAGATGTGACCATGCCAGAGAGTAGGGAAGCTGTCAACTGTTTTAGAAAGCCTTAGATTTCCTTAATAATTACTGTCTTTTAGGAATAAGTGCAAGTACTAGTAGACTTTGGCCTATCAGTTCTACTTTGAGATTAATGCAGCAGGCACATTTGTCATTACATTAAGATGCTTAAGTCCTTGGAAATTTAGGTTTAAAATGGAAAGACTTTGTTCATTGTTGGAGTTGAGGTGCAGAATTTTTAGAAAGTCAGAAATAGCCTTTAAATTTATTGGGGAGCTATTCTCATGTGCCTTCAAAAAATTTGTAATTTGCTAAAGAGAGTCTGATACATATGGTAAATTTTCCACTGGTATTAATCTGTTCTATTTTTTTGTTTGGTTGCTTTCTGCCTACAAAGAATTACCTCCCCATTTGCAAATTTAAAATTTGTGGAACATAGTATCTTTACTGTTTTAGCTGAATTTCAGAGTGGAATATCAATAAGAGTATGCTGATTTTTCTAGGCCATTTAGATTTTGCATTTCCTTCTCATTTTGTGTTAGTTGAGGCCAGAATGAGTCTCAGCACATAAGTCCTGGTGGTCTGATACTGACTTTAATACATCTTTCTCTCACTGTGGGGAAGGCCATTAAAATTCTTAATTGTTCTTTTTTTTTTTTGGTGGATTATTTGTCTTTCTGAATAAGAATTATATTCATTTTTAGCCAGGCTTTGTGGCGGGCACGTGTAATCCCAGCTACTTGGGAGGGTGAGGCAAGAGAATCGTTTATGCCCAAGAGTTTGAGGTTGCTGTGAGCTGTGATGCCACGACACTATATGCTGGATAACATAGTCTCTGTCTCAAAAAAAAAAAGAATTCATTTATATGCTTAAACATTCTGGAAAATGTCCTTTTTGCAGTACCCAATGTGAAGATTTAAAATCATAAATAGCTGTTACCGCATATACTTGAGTATAAGCCGAATTTTTTCTGGCATAAAATTTTTGCAGAAAAACCCGAACTCGGCACAAATTTTGTGCCGAAAAAACTCAGCTTATACTCGAGTATGTACGGTATTTTGTTTATTGGGTAAGACCTTGTCAATAACATTACTCTGATAAATGCTGTATTTTTATAAAGTATCTAGTTGTGAATGTGTATTTTAAAATTTGGTATGACATTTTATGAATTTCTTTTAGCATTTTTACTTTAGTTGTTAAAAACTTCAAATTTCATTCAGATTTTTGACTAAATATTTTTTATTATATAAAGATTATATTCATGTCTTTTGATAGATTAGTAAATTTAGTAGCTCAACACATATGATGGAGAACAATTTTTACTTGTAAAGATTTATATAAATTATGTAAACTCTTGATTAAAGTAATTGCATTTAAAAAATTGAAGGCTGGGCGGTGCCTGTAGCTCAAAGGCCCCATATACCAGAGGTGGCGGGTTCAAACCCTGCCCCGGCCAAAAACTGCTAAGGATTTCTTCTTTCCAGCTGACTAGTCCAGTGCAGATGGTTTTTAGTTGTATTCAAACACAAGGAAATGTACGTTTTGGATTTTGATGTTCTGTAACATTCTTTGTCACATTTCCTTCCTTTCTGGTTGTGTGTGTTTATTCTCTTGTGAATAGTAAAACTATACTATATGGGTTAAAGTGGAGATTTCTACATCTCAAGGACCATGCAGAGCGGATAAAAGGGAAGGACATTCAAAGCAAAGCCAACCCCAAAACCAAACATATGAGAAGACTGCGATTTAATATGAGTGGTAGGGAATTGTAGTAGAATGTGAAGTTGGTAGGCAGAGGTCAACTCATTCATCAGCAAATATTAAGTATGTATATATTGCCAGAGTTTGTGGTTAAGCTCTAGTGATACAAAGAACAAGACCAAGGTGCTACATGTCCTTGTGGAACATACACTATAGCTGGGAATGTAGCATTAAATAAATATTTTCAAGTTATAAGGGAAGAACAGGCAGTTGAGGAAATGCGTGGTGGGGGTGGGAGATGATTGTGTTAGAGTGTTTGGATGGATGGTGGAGCTGTCAGAGGAATGGTTCTCAGCAGAAAGTCTTCAACGTTTTAGTGGGCTTGGAGTTGAGAATACGGAGTGGCTTTCCAAGAATTAAGAACAGCGTGACTAGAGTGGAGGAGTCAAAAAGTGGGGAATGTTTGAAGGCAGCAAGTGGATTTGGAGAGTTTTTTTAAGATAGGTGGAGAATTTGGGGCTTTATTCCCAAAGCAATGGAAAGCCCTGGGGGCAGGGGAAAGGAGGAGATGAAGGAGAGAGGATAGTTATCTGATTCGCATTGTTTAAAAGGAAAATCCCCTAAGAGCATTTAAGGAGATTTAGTTTGAGACTGGTGGCCCTTTGAACTAGAACTGTGCCAGTAAAAGTAGAGAAAAATGGCTGATTCGAAATACACTTAGGAGATAGAATGGATAGGTATAGATTGGATGTGGAAGCATAAAGGAGAAGAATGATTCGCAATAGTATTTAAATGTGTGCCAGGCAATGTCATTTTACATGTATTAATCATTTAATTTTTGGAACAGCCCATGAGGTAGGTATTGTTATCAGCTATGTATAGTTGAGGATAGACATTCATAGTCTCCCTGATTTTTAACTTGAGACACTGGGTGTTCAGTGACATCTCATAATTGAGATAGAAAATTGAGGGAGAGGTGGAGGCTCTTAAGTTTAATTTTGAACATGTTGAATATGAAGTGTCTATAAGATGTCCAAGTTGCAGTATCAAGTCGCCATTTGGATGTAGGGTTTGGAGTTCAAAAGAGAGAAGTCTGGGTTTAGAGGTAGATATTTATTTTATTGCCTTGCATATGACTAATCTAGGTAAGTAATTAATGAAAATGAGGAAAATGTGGAGGGATTAAGATAGAGCTCTAATACATCTGAGGCTCAGATTGTTGAGAAGGGAGAAGATATAAGCTGTGAAATGGCTTGTGTGCTGTGTCAAGTTGTTTAGATTTTATTCTGAAAAAAATACCTTTCATTTAGTCTTTGGGCTTAATGAGCTAAATGTGTCTATTGGCTATTCACGGACAGAGAGCTAGACTGTTCTCACTCCCTTTCTCCCATATTTGTGTAAGAATAACTTCCCTCAATTCAGATTAGAGTTTTCATCATGCTGATTACTTTGTTCTGATCAGTTTATCAATGGTCCTTTAGACAACTGGAAATATTTTATGTATGATCTGAGCAGAGTACATAGGCTTCACTTTGTCCAGCATGTTCTGAACACTATTTCTATGAATATACGAGATTGGACAATTAAATTTGTGAAACTAGAAAAAGTACTACATACCTCATTACTGAAAATCAAAGCAATTATTGAATTCTTTTTCGGGAATGGCCACCAGAGTTGTCGTCAACAGTTAAGTTCATGAAGTCATCCTAGAAGTACTTTGCAAAGTGGACTAGGCACTGGTGCCAGTTCGTAGCTTCTGAAGGGAGGACTTTGAAGGTGATGGTAGCGATACTCAGCAGTGAAGGTATGAAGCACTTTTTCTAGGATGACTTCTCGAACTTAATTGTCTGACCTTGTAGGTCATGATTGAAGTAGCTTTTGAAAAGAGGGAAATGTTATTACGTTTTTCTTTTCTTTTCTTCTTTTCTTCTTTTCTCTTCTCTTCTCTTCTCTTCTCTTCTCTTCTCTTCTCTTCTCTTCTCTTCTCTTCTCTTCTCTTTTCTTTTCTTTTCTTTTCTTTTTGGAGACAGAGTTGTCGCCCTTGGTAGAGTGCTGTGGCATCAGAGCTCACAGCAACCTCAAATTCTTGGACTTAAGTGTTTCTCTTGCCTTAGCCTCCCAAGTAGCTGGGCCTACAGGCGCCTGCCACAACGCCTGACTATTCTTTTTTTATTGTTGTTGCAAGTTGTCATTGTATTTTTTTTTTTTTGAGACAGAGCCTCAAGCTGTCACCCTGGGTAGAGTGCTGTGGCATCACTACTCACAGCAACCTCAAACTCTTGGGCTCAAGCGATTCTCTTGCCTCAGCCTCCCAAGTAGCTGGACTACAGGTGCCTGCCATAATGCCCAGCTATTTTTTGGTTGCAGCTGTCATTGTTGCTTGGTGGGCCTGGGCTGGATTTGAACCTGCCAGCTCAGGTGTATGTGGCTGGCGCCTTAGCAGCTTGAGCCACAGGTGCTGAGCCTGCAGTTGTCATTGTTGTTTAGGAGGCCCTGGGCCGGGTTTTTACCTGCCAGCCTCAGTGTATGTGGCCGGCGCCCTAAACACTGAGCTTCGGGCGCTAAGCCTATTACATGTTTCTTTTATCAACTGTTTTTCATATATAGTGCTATTAAGTCTTGCATCTCTTATCCTGGTAGTCTCATTCTTCCTTTCTTTCAATGTAGGTATGGCATCACAGTTGCAGGTGTTTTCCCCCCCATCAGTGTCGTCGAGTGCCTTCTGCAGTGCGAAGAAATTGAAAATAGAGCCCTCTGGTTGGGATGTTTCAGGACAGAGCAGCAGCGACAAATATTATACCCACAGTAAAACCCTCCCAGCTACACAAGGGCAAGCCAACTCCTCTCACCAGGTAGCAAATTTCAGCATCCCTGCTTACGACCAGGGCCTCCTCCTCCCAGCTCCTGCAGTGGAGCATATTGTTGTAACAGCCGCGGATAGCTCAGGCAGTGCTGCTACGTCAACTTTTCAAAGCAGCCAGACCCTGACTCACAGAAGCAACGTTTCTTTGCTTGAGCCATATCAAAAATGTGGATTGAAAAGAAAAAGTGAGGAAGTTGACAGCAACGGTAGCGTGCAGATCATAGAAGAACATCCCCCTCTCATGCTGCAAAACAGGACTGTGGTGGGTGCTGCTGCCACGACCACCACTGTGACCACAAAGAGTAGCAGTTCCAGCGGAGAAGGGGATTACCAGCTGGTCCAGCATGAGATCCTTTGCTCTATGACCAACAGCTACGAAGTCTTGGAGTTCCTAGGCCGGGGGACATTTGGACAGGTGGCTAAGTGCTGGAAGCGGAGCACCAAGGAAATTGTGGCTATTAAAATCTTGAAGAACCACCCCTCCTATGCCAGACAAGGACAGATTGAAGTGAGCATCCTTTCCCGCCTAAGCAGTGAAAATGCTGATGAGTATAATTTTGTCCGTTCTTACGAATGCTTTCAGCATAAGAATCACACCTGCCTTGTGTTTGAGATGCTGGAGCAGAACTTATATGATTTTCTAAAGCAAAACAAGTTTAGCCCACTGCCACTCAAGTACATTAGACCAATCTTGCAGCAGGTGGCCACAGCTTTGATGAAGCTCAAGAGTCTTGGTCTGATTCACGCTGACCTTAAGCCTGAGAACATAATGCTGGTTGATCCAGTTCGCCAACCCTACCGAGTGAAGGTCATTGACTTTGGTTCTGCCAGTCACGTTTCCAAAGCTGTATGCTCCACCTACTTACAGTCACGTTACTACAGGCAAGTGGCAAATGCTGAAAAGCATGTCTTAGACTATAGAGATTTGTTCTTATATATAACATATATTCCATAGAGCTACGTATAACAGTGAATTTATTTATGTGTGGATTTTCTGATAGAAATAAGATAGCATGTTTTAGCATACTCTGTGAGTGGCTTTCCTATATATGACATTATCTTATATCTGAAATTTTATTTAGCATTAGAAAAATGAACTCAGTCTGATTCTGAAGGTTGGTATTAGGTGAAATACACTAGCATCTAGTTCCTTAGTACCGTTATACCTAATTTTTTCGATTTTAAGAGTCTTTAAATAAATAAGGATACTTATTTGTAATAAGTTTGAACATATGCTGCTGCTTTTTCTAAGTCCTTATCTTGGCAGGTAAAATGCCTTGGCAATAACTCTAGGTTTAAGGCATTTTATTCTTTTACATTTTCTTTCTTCTATAATAGCATGAATTGGATTAGAAGATTGATACTTTCTCTTCTTGTTTTAACATTCTCTGTGATACTTTGAACATCCTAGAACGGCTTTAATTCAAGTACCTTACACTTCAGTGATTTGTATTTTTCGATTGATGCCTTTTTAATGTATAATTATCAGGACATTACTTAAATGCTGGTGCTGCTATATACAATTTGTATCATAACAAAGGCTTTTTTTTTGAGACAGTCTCAGGCTGTTGCCATGGGTAGAGTGCTGTGATGTCATAGCTCACAGCAACCTCCAACTCTGGGGTTCAAGCAGTGCTCTTGCCTCAATTTTTCTATTTTTAGTAGAGATGGGGTCTTCCTTTTAACTTAGGCTGGTCTCGAACTTGTGAGCTCAAGCAATCCACTGGCCTCAGCCTCCCAGAGTTATAGGATTACAGGCGTGAGCCACCGCGCCCAACCAACCAAGGCTTTTTATTAATAAATTTGTTTTTACTTCTCAGCGTCTCATTTATTTTATTATCTAGTTATTTAAGGAATCTAATGCTTAGTTTTTTTTTTTTTTAATCTTTGTTTTTGAGATTGAGTCTTTCTCTCTTTCCCTGAGCAGAGTGCTGTGGTGTCATAGCTCATCGCAATCTCAAACTCCAGGGCTCAGATGATCCTCTTGTTTCAGCCTCCTGAGTAGCTGAGATTGTAGGTGCCTGCCATAACACTGGGATATTTTTACAGATAGGGTCTCGCTCTCCTGAGCTCACGCAACCCACCTGCCTCAGCCTCCTAGAGTGTTAGGACAGTATGAGCTACTGTCCCGAGCCCCCTAATATTTATTTAGTTTTAATGGTCATGCATTAAATACAAATCATATAAAAATCTATGGTGCATATTTTTATCTATAATAAAAAAAATAAAAATTAAAAAAAAAATACAAATTATATAAAAATCCAATCAAGAAATGAAACAATTGGCTGGCCATGATGGCTTACAGCTGTAATCTTAAAACTCTAAAAGGCCAAGTCACACAGATTGCTTGAACTCAGGAGTTCAAGACCAGCTTGAGCAAGAGTGAGACCCTGTCTCTACTAAAAATAGAAAAACTGAGGCAAGAGGATTGGTTGAGCCCAAAAGTTTGAGGTTGCTGTGATCTATGACACCACGTTATTCTATCCAGGGTGACAGAGTGAGAGACTGTCTCAAAAAGAAAAAAAGAAATGAAATGAAAAACAACAACAAAAAAATAGGTAACCCACAAAATATTTATAAGGAAATACTTCTGACATGCTGAATGCGTATAATAAACTTTGAGGAAATAGAAATTCTGAACTAAGAGTTTTATATGTGAAAATAATGATCCAGAAAAAATGCCATATATATTTAAAATTTTAGTATAATTTGTATAATGTGAAATTTACCATTTTAACATTTGGTACCATCACAGTGTTATGTAATTGTACTATTTCTAAAATTTTTCATCACTCAAAACAAACTCTTAATAAGCAATAAATTCTCATTCTTCCTTCTTCTTCTTCTTCCTTTTTTTTTTTTTGGAGATAGTTACCCTCTGTTACCTCAGGCTAGAGTGCCACAATGTTAGCTTTGCTCAGGGCAACCTTTAACCTAGGTTCAAGCGATCCTCCTGCCTCAGCCTCCAGAACAGCTGAGACTACAGGCACTTGCCACAACCGTCAGCTAATTTTTTCTATTTTTAGTAGAGACGGGGTCTTGTTCTTGCTTAAGCTGGTCTCAAACACCTGAGTTCAGGAGATTGTCTTGCTTCTGCCACCCAGATTATAGGCATGAGTCACTGCCCCTGACCTCTATTCTTCCTTCTTCCTACCCCTGGCAAACCTCTATTTGATTTCTGTCCCTATGGATTTGCCCATTCTAGGTACTGCATATAAATGGAATCATACAATAGTTCTCTTTTGAGTCTGGTATATTTCATTTAGCATAATGTTTTTGAGGTTAATACCTACTGTAGCATGTAACAACTTCATTCCTTTTTATGGCTGAATGATATTTTACTATGTGTATTTACCACCTTTTATCTTCATTTATCTGTTGATGAACACTTGGGTTATTAACCATTTTTTGGCTATTGTGAATAATATTGCTGTGAACATTGGCATACATGTATCTAAGATCCTGTTTTCAGTTTTTTTGGGTAGATAGCCAGGAGTGGAATTGCTGGGTCATATGGTAATTCTATGTTAACTTTTGGGGGGACCACCAAACTATTTTTCCACAGAGGTTGCACTATCTTACATTCCCACCAATAGTTGTGATCATTCCAATTTCTCCACATTTTCACTAACATGGTATTTTTTGTTTAGTTTTTTTAAATATTAGCCATTCTTATGGAGATGATGGAGTATCTCATTAGGTTTTGATTTGTGTTCCTCTAATGCAGTGGTTCTCAACGACCCACAGGAAGTGTATTAAAGGGTGGTGTTATCAGGAAGGTTGAGAACCACTGCTCTAATGATTAGTAATATAGTGCCATTTTTCATATGTTTATTGGCCATTTATGTATCTTTTTTGGAGAAATGTCTGTTTAGCTCTTTTGCACATTTTTTGACTTGGGTTTTTTGTTGTTGTTGTTGAGTCCTAGAGTTCCATTATTATATTAATTATATATATATATAATTTTTTAAGAGACAGAGTCTCACTTTGTTGTCGGTAGAGTGTGGTAGCATCACAGCTCACAGCAACCTCCAGCTCTAGGGCTTAGGTGATTCTCTTGCCTCCCGAGTATCTGGGACTACAGGCACCTGCCACAATGCCCGGCTATTTTTTTGTTGTTGCAGTTTGGCTGGGGCCGGGTTTGAACCCACCAACCTTGGTATATGGTGCCAGTGCCCTACTCACTGACCCACAGGCACCACCCTATATATTCTAGATATTAATAGATACATAATTTATAAATATTTTCTCCCATTTTATGAGTTGCCTTTTCATCTCTTGTTATTTGTTTGACACATAAACATTTTAACTTTGGGCTCCGCACCTGTAGCTCAGTGGCTAGGGTGCCAGCCACATATACTGGAGCTGGCAGATTAGAACCCAGCCCAGGCCTGCCAAACAGCAATGACAACTACAATAGAAAAATAGCTGGGCATTGTGGCAGATGCCTGTATTCCCAGCTACTTGGAAGCTTGAGGCAAGAGAATCGCTTAAGCCCAAGAGTTGGAGGTTGCTGTGAGCTGTGATGTTATAGCACTCTACCCAGGGTAACATAGTAAGACTCTGTCTCAAAAAAAAAAAAAAAAAAATATATATATATATATGTACACACACACACACACATATTTAACTTTGGTGAAGTCCAGTTTGTCTACTTTTTATTTTGTTGCTTATGCTTTAAGTATTATATACAAAAAATCATCGCCAAAACCGCGTCATGTATCCTAAGTTTTCTTCTGAGAGATTTATAGTGTTATGTCTTACTTTTAAGTCTTTGATTCTTTGTTAATTGTTGTGTATGGTATAACGTAAGGGTCTAGTGTCATATTTTTGTATGTGACTATTCCGTTCTTTCAACACCATTTACATCCTCATTGAATGGTCTTGGTATCTTTGTTGAAATCATTTGAACATATATACAAGTTGGGTTTTTTTGGCTCTGTATGCTATTCCATTAGTCTATGTATACATATGTCTGTCCTTATACCAGTATCTGTTTTGACTACCTGTAACTTTGTATTAAGTTTTGAAATCAGAAAATGTTGTTTTTCAAGATTGTTTTGGCTATTCAGGGTCCTTGAGAGTCTATATGAATTTTAGGATAGATTTTTCTGTTTTTTTGAAAAAAAAACAAAACAAAAAAACATTGTTTTTTAAAAGAGATAGCATTGAATCTGTAGATCACCTCGGATAGTGTTGACATCTTAATGATATTAAGTCTTTAAATACATCCTGATAGCCAGGTAGGGGTGGCTCATGCCTATAATCCTAGCACTCTGGGAGGCTGAGGTGGGTGGATCACCTGAGGTCACAGGTTTGAGACCAGCCTGAGCCAGAGTGAGACCTCGTGTCTAAAAATAGCCAGGTGTTGTGGCAGGCTACTTGGGAGGTTGAGGCAAGAGAATTGCTTGAGCCCAAGACTGCTGTGAGCTATTACACCAGGGCACTCTTCCAAGGGTGACAGAGTGAGACATCTCATAAATAAATACATCCTTATAGTTTTATGAAATTGCAATGATGTTTTTTACTGGAGTTAAAGAAACTCCTAGAGCCTCTGGTTTCTGGTTTCATGCTGACCTAGGCTAATTTTAAGAATTTCACTTCTATTTACTTAAGCCGTGGGAGATTTAGGTTCCAACTACATTTGCCTTTTAATATTCTTCTTTGAGCAATCCCCACCTCCTCCAGCCCTTATATATATCATTCCAACTACATTTGCCTTTTAATATTCTTCTTTGAGCAGTCCCCACCTCCTCCAGCCCTTATATATATAAAACACACTCTACAGATACACTGAAGAGTTCAGCTCAGCACCACATTCTGAGAGCTGGGGAGGTAACAGGAAGATGGCAGCTGAAGGGTGAAGGCTGATCAGCTTTTTCTCAGTCTTTACTCTGTACCTTTAGATGTTCTTTGTGTACCCTGTCAAAGACAAAGTGCATTCTTTTGTGGTAATAGAGCACCTTTAAAATTGAAAAGGGGAGAGCAGTAGGAGGTAAGAATTAATATCATGAATCATTTTTGAAGGAATTTTCACTTAAAGGGTAAAGGAGATTTGAGTTCTGTTTCGCTTTCATTTGAATAATTTTCAGCATTAGGTTGCTCATTTTTATATTTTTTCCTTATCTTTTTAAGTTGTAAATTGAGTAATTTTGCTTTTGATTTTAATAAGAAAATCAAGCTTTCATATTTTTAAAATTATTCTTTAACAAAGCTTCTTATAAATCTATTCCATTTTAGTTGTTGACTGTAACAGTGTGTTTTTAAAATTGCTACAATTTATAGATTTATTTATTTAAAAAATAGTCATAGAGAAAGACTCAGTAATTACTAAACCCAGAATAAGGATTGATTTAGCTTAAATTTTATGGTAACATGTATACCTTTTTTCCTTATTTTTTAAAAATTTTTTTAGAGACAGAGTCTCACTTTGTTGCCCTCAGAGTGCTGTGGTGTTATAGCTTGCAGCAACCTCCAGCTCTTGGACTTAGGCGATTCTCTTGCCCCAGTCTCCCCTTATTTTTTTTTAATGATTTAAAATTTTTAAATCAATGTCTGTTCAAAGTTATCCTATAAATAGATATATCAATTTCCATAAAATTTAAATTTGTTATTAAAATTTTTGGATCCCAGTCAGCTCCCATGTAAATTTTTTCTTTTTTATTCTTTTTTTTTTTCTTTTTTTGAGACAGTCTTAAGCTGTCACTCTGGGTTGAGTACCGTGGCGTCACAGCTCGCAGCAACCTCTAACTCTTGGGCTGAAGCAATTCTCTTGCCTCAGCCTCCCAAGTAGCTGGGACTACAGGTGCCCACCACAACACCTGGCTATTTTTCTTTTGTTGCAGTTGTCTTTGTTGTTTTTTAGCTGGCCCCGGCTGGGTTCGAGCCTACTAGTTTTAGTGTATATGTGGCCAGCGCCCTACTCACTGAGCTATAGGTACCGCCTCCTTTTTTTTTTTTTTTTTTGGAGACAGAGCCTCACTTTATTGCCCTTGGTAGAGTGCCGTAGCATCAAAGCTCACAGCAACCTCAAATTCTTAGGCTTAAGCAATTCTCTTGCTTTAGCCTCCCAAGTAGCTGGGACTACAGGTGTCTGCCTCAACACCTGGTTATTTTTTTGTTGTTGTTGTAGTTGTCATTGTTTTAGCTGGTCTGGGCTGGGTTCAGACCTGCCAGCCTTGGTGTACGTGGCTGGCACCCTACCCACTGAGCTATAGGTGCTGCCAAGTTTTTTTTTTTTTTTTTTTTTTTTTTTAATGGTTTCTCACCGGGGCTGGGTTTGAACCCGCCACCTCCGGCATATGGGACCAGCGTTCTACTCCTTTGAGCCACAGACGTTGCCCACCACCAAGATTTTTTATTTTTAATTATTATGGGTACTACATAATAGTTGTATATATTTGTAGTTTTGTTTTTTTCATTGCTACTATTTGAAGATTTTATTTTCACTTAAAAATTGTCTTTAGTCAGTAGTGACTAACGAATATTGATGAGTTAAAATTTTGTGGTAATGTGTACACCTCTTTCTTTTTCATTAACTGGTAATATAAGAGTAATTTTTTTTTTTTTTTTAGTTGCAGTTGTTGTTTTAACTGGCCCGGCTGGATTCCAACTCGCCAGCCTCCGTGTATGTGGCCAGAGCTCTCCCACAGAGCTATGGGCACCACCTTATATAAGAGTAATATAAGTGGAGCTCAGGTTGCTGTTCAAAAACAGGAGTTCATTCTGTGTGTTAGTGAAGTTCAGAGCTTGACTATGTTTAGGATTTAATGTGAATGTTATGTTGTGTAATAGTAATACTTGATAATGGGCTCAAAGCAGTTGGAATGGCTGCTCAGGCATTCCTTATCACTAGTTTTATCCACAGTGGTCCTCTTAAGCTTCTTTCCTGTTGCTTTGTTACCTATATTAGAGTCCATTAAGTCCTGACCTTGTCCAGGGGTCCTCAAAATTTTTAAACAGGGGGCCAGTTCACTGTCCCTCAGACTGTTGGAGGGCCGGACTATAGTTTAAAAAAAAAAAACAAAACTATGAACAAATTCCTGTGCACACTACACATATCTTATTTTGAAGTAAAAAAACAAAATGGGAACAAATACAATCACACCATGTCATGTGGCCTGTGGGCTGCAGTTTGAGAACCCTGAAAACCTCTGTGAAATCCTCTTGGTGATGAATTCTCCTTTTTAGTTTACATTGCTTTTTCTTTCTTTTGGAGATAGAGTCTCTCTTTGTCGCCCTGGGTAGAGTGCTGTGGGGTCACAGCTCACAGCAACCTCAAACTCTTGGGCTTAAGTGATCCTCTTGCCTCAGCCTCCCAAGTAGCTGGGACTACAGGCATCATCAGCTGCAATGCCCAGCTATTTTTAGAAACAAAGTCTCACTCTGGCTCAGGCTGGTCTTGAGTTTAGGCAGTCCACCTGCTTCAGCCTCAGAGAGTGCTAAGATTACAGGTGTGAGCCATGGCATGACTGGCCTATATTGCTTTTTCTTACAATGTAACATAAAGAAGAAGTACCGTGTATACTTGAGTATAAGCCGAGTTTTTTCGGCACAAAATTTGTGCCGAAAAACCCCGAACTCGGCACAGATTTTGTGCCAAAAAAACTCGGCTTATACTCAAGTATATACGGTAGTAAACAGGCTCTAACTACAATAGCTAAGTGGTAGAAATAGCAATCCCTGCCTTTTGATTTCCCAGCTTCAAACTTCTTTAAATTAAAGAAATGTTCCAAAGTTGTAAAGCTTTATTTCACTGGCACCTATAGCGAGCTCAGGTTAGGATCACTTAACAGCAAAAATCATTCTCTGATTTTTTTTATGAATATACCAAAATACTAGCATTTGACATAAATTTCCCACCCTGCTGTCTCTCTCCGTTGGCTATGGGCATTGGTGAAATGTTTAGGCAATGGAACTAATATATCCTATTCTCCGACACACTGTAAACATAGACTGGCTCCGAGAAGAGCTGAAGTATTTGAGTATTGAGTTTTGGGGGCAGTGGTTTGCCATGCTTATAAGCTCAGTACCTTTCCATTCTGAAAAACTAGCTAGCCTTTATTTTAAGTTGAATCACTTTGTTATTTTTAGGAGGACCAGGTCTAGAAGGGGAAAAAGTATCTTCAGTTTAGATAAATTAGACAAATAATCTAATTTCCTCTGACAGTGAAACTACAGGTTCACCTAAGCCACAGATGCAGGAAGTTAGGGTTTATGTAACTTTTCTGATCTGGCAAGTAAGTAGGTTTGATCCCCCTAAGATGGGAAAAAGAGACAAGAATGTTCATGAAAATATGAAAATAACCTGAGACTTATTTGTGCTGTTAAGTGCTCCTAATCTGAGCTTGCTCTGGGTTCCAGTAAAATAAAGCTTTACAACATTGGAGAAATTTTCAATTTAAAGAAGTTTGAAGTTGGGGCTTGGCGCCTGTGGCTTAAACGGCTAAGGCGCTAGCCACATACACCTGAGCTGGCGGGTTTGAATCCAGCCTGGGCCTGCCAAACAACAATGATGGCTGCAAACAAAAAATAGCCAGGCGTTGTGGCAGGCGCTTGTAGTCCCAGGTACTTGGGAGGCTGAGGCAGGAGACTTGCTTAAGCCTAGGAGTTGGAGGTTGCTGTGAGCTATGATGACATGGCACTCTACCCAGGGTGACAGCTTGAGGCTCTGTCTCAAAAAAAAAAAAAAAGAAGTTTGAAGTTGGGAAATCAAAAGGCAAGGATTGTCATTTCTGACCACTTGGCTATAGTAGTTAGAGTCTGTTTAACGTTTGTTCTTTAAGCATGTCTTCAAAGAGGGAGACCTGCCATGTCCGAAGCACAATTAATTAACAATTAATTAAAAAATTTTTTCTTTTTCTTACCCATGTTTTAGTCGATAATCTTTTGTACTGCCCAATTGTTAGAATGTTAGAGCTGGAAAGGGACCTAGAAGAGTAATTATCTAATTCAACTTCCTTGTACAAGTAAAGCAGAACCAAAGTTTCAGTGTCTATATAGAGTTTATATGGGGGACTGAGAAATAATAGAGGCCAAGGGAAGAGATGTAATACAAATATTTCTAAGACTTATAATTTGTATTCAGAGTTTAAAACATCCAGTATTTAGAGATGAACCTGCTCTAATGATGCCACACTGTTCAGTAAGGGAGAAAATAACTTCAGTCTTCTTGCTTCCTAGTGTTTAGGTAAGTAACATTTCTAGGCCCAAGTAATAAAAGCCTTCAATGGACTGAGCAATCTTATTAATTTTTTACTGTTTTTTTCTTTTTATGTTAGATGTGCTAAAATTGATGTTTTTGAGTGAGCATTTGCTGGAAACTCGTAGCTGCTTATGTTGTTTCAGGGTGAGACCAATTGAAGAAACTCTTTGAGCCAGTCCTCAGTTTGTTTTTTAAGACATGGCCTTGGGGACTGGAATTAGTGTTTCTCTTAATTTCCCTGAAACTTTTAAGCTCTAGAAGGCTGACAGTTATCACATGCCATCTTTTTAAAGAAATGCGTTGTTGTATGGCCCAGCCATTCTGTGTGTTTTACTTTGGGACTTTAAAATGTCCTCCTGGTAGGGTGGGAAAAGCAAAATCAAGTGATGCTTTGGAATGTTCTAAGCCTAGTTTTTATTTTGGCCCAAAGCCATTTTCACTCCCCCCGCCAGCTATTTTTGGCACCGTCATGAACTTGGAAATTAATGATTCTGCTCACTGGGAATAGAAAATTTTGTTCCTTTTTAATTTTAGAAAAGCTTTTGTATTGTTTCTGAGTATTTCTTTAGTAATGCTCCTGTCAAACTTGTGTGATCTTAAAAACATTTATAATGGTTGGGATTTAATTGAACTCTGAAATTCGATCAGTAATAATATGGCTGTAGCCACCTCCAATAGGAATATCACTTTTGAAGGTTTTTTCTTTGGTGAACAAAACCATAATGCTCATCAAATACTACGAATCTAGTGATATTGGGGGTTCCACTGATAGCTGTCAGAAATTATGAGACTTGGTCTGGGTCTTCTGTTACTTCTGTATTAGGATCAGGGAAGTGGTTAGACACTGTGGAGTCCCCTAATTTACTCTGTTTTCTAAGGGCTACTATTCATGTATAATTACTTGGAGAGGATAGTCTTATTTAGGGAAATAATTTTATTCCCTCCTTCTCAGTCTCTGCCTTTCTTCTACTCCGTGCACATATATACAAAACAACAATAAGCAAATACTATTTGAAAACAGTTTGGGAAACCCAGCATTCCATGAAGAGACACAACCGTTAGATGGTTGTTCATGGAGAAATTTGCTTTTCCATTTAGCTCCTGTTCTATGAGGGATCTGGATCTCTGGAGTGTCATCACAGATCCAAATTCTGTGAGAAGAAAAGGAAGTAATTTAGAGAAGATGATAAAATGCTTAAGAGCCCTGGATCCAGACCTGGGTGCCATCATTTAGTTGTTATGTAGCCTTGGGCAAGTTATTTAACCTCTTAGTTGTCCAGTTTCTTCATCTTTAAAAATGGAGATAATACTTTATTATATAGACTCTAAGATGCCATTGATTATAAGATACATCATTATTTAAGTACCACTTAATAAAGTAAACACATTGCCGTTAAACTAAAATATACCATCACTTGTGAAAATGTTCTTAATTTCAGAGATGTTAAAATGTTAAGGCAGCTCATACCTGTAATCCCAGCACTCTTGGAGGCTAAGGCGGGCGGATTGCTTGAGCTCAGGAGTTGGAAACCAGCCTGTACAAGAACATATCTTCTAAACAAGAACAAGACATGGGCTTCTAAACATGGGCTTCCATTTTCTTCGTTTAATAGAACATCTACTAAAAATAGAAAAATCTGCGAGGTGAACACCTAAAGTTCTAGCTACTCAGGAGTCTGAGGCAAGAGGATTGCTTGAGCCCAAGAGTTTGAGGTTATTGTTAGCTGTGAGTCCATGGCATTCTATCCAGGGCATCAGAGTAAGACTCTGTCTCGAAAAAATAAGTAAATAGATAAGATAAAATGTTAAAAAAAAGTACATGTTAGAATTGATGATGTTCAATAATTATACTTACTTTTATAGGACTATTGTAAGATTAAGTGACTTAACATTTATAAAGAACTTAGAACAATATAATATGTCATCTGTTATAATTATTGGTGTTAGCATTAGCTATCGTCATTTCATTTTGAACTCATTTATCTCTTAGTTTTAGTCACAGTTTGAAAAATACCTATGTATGTATGCATACCACCATGTCAATCAGATTTATATAGAGAAACAGTATAAGGGTGAAGTCTGTGGCTCAAAAGAGTAGAGCACCAGCCCCTTATACTAGAGGTGGTGAGTTCAAACCTGACCCTGGCCAAAAACTGCAAAAAATAAAATAAATAAAATAAAAAGAGAAACAGTATAATATTTTCAGCTCTGGAGCCAAACTGCTGGGATTCATGTCCTAGCACTGCCATTTAATAATAATGTGATTCTGAGCAAATTATTTAGTCTTTTTTTGCCTTGGTTTCTTTGCCTAGGGATCATTTACCTTAGAAGTGTTTATATATCTAAAGCTCTTGAGTTATGGATTACCTTGGTCTCCTCTTTAAGGTTCCCTACGGTATGTTTCTCACATTTCTGAAAGCACACAGTTCAAAGTTTTAAAATAATGATAACATAATAATAGCTATTATTGTGTCTAACACTTACATAGTAATTGCTGTGTGCCAGGCACTGGTCTAAGAGCTTTAATATATTTATTTAAACTTCATAACACCCCTATGTGATAGCTATTGTTAACATAACTACAGCTATTAATTGATGGAACTAGGATTCAGCTCTGACAGGCTGACTTTAAAGTGTGTTGTCAACTACCATGTATCTGTAGAAACCATTTAGGTCACGAAAGGGTATTTATTGACCAGACCTTTTAATTGATTTATTTCACAATTAAAAAGCTGCTAGGAATAAAAAGAAAAAATCTATAATCCCTTATCTATGATTCCAAATTTCAGAAAGCTCCCCCAAATAAAGATTTTCCCTCCTAAATTTTGTGTAAATTCATTTATTGGCAAGACCTGACTTGAACCATTGTAAATCTATTTCAAGTCTTGATTTAGCCAACTTAGTATGACTGCTCAGTTTTTATTACAAGAATGTTCATTCCACGTGTTTGCTCATGGGATACTTGCCCTGAACTTGACTGGGGTAGTATACAATGTATAGTTTGTGTTCTATATTATCTTTATGAAATTCAAAAAATTCTGATTTCTGAGATGTATCTGGCTCCATGAGTTTTGAATGACAGATCATTTACTAAGGATTGTTTTCATTTTCATTAAATAAGTATACCTTTAGCTGATACTAAAATAAGACTTAATCAACATAGTTAATTTCTTCAAATTATGTTTATTTTTTTACCTGATGTTTTTGTCTTACTAGAGCCCCTGAAATTATTCTTGGATTACCATTTTGTGAAGCTATTGATATGTGGTCACTGGGCTGTGTGATAGCTGAGCTTTTCCTGGGATGGCCTCTTTACCCTGGTGCTTCAGAATATGATCAGGTAAGAGTATTTATTTGGGTGGAAAGAGAAAGTTAGTAGTTACTAATGAAATAGATTATAAAGGAAAAGAAGTATTAATGAAGTATTTAGATACTAGGGAAATAGCAGTCAGTTACCATTAAATAATATTTATTTTTGAGACAGTTTCATTTTGCTGCCCTTAATAGAGTACCATGAGTCATAGCTCATAACAACCTCAAACTCTTAGGCTCAAGTGATTCTCTTGCCTCAGCCTCCCAAGTAGCAGGAACTATAGGCGCTTGCCAAAATGCCAGGCTAGTTTTAGAGACAAGGTCTTGCTCTTGCTCAGGCAGTCCACCTGTCTCAGCCTCCAAGAATGCTAGGATTATAGGTGTGGGCCACCATGCCCAGCTTAAATAATTTTTTGAAGAACAGTAGAATTTTTTTCTCCCTGTTTCTTAGTCTAAAGTATGTTTACAGTTCTAAAATTAAAGTATTTTATTTTATATTACTTAAGGTTGGTACTTTTCTAGATCTGTAATGAACATTGACTCACTCCAAGTTAATGTTACTTTTTTTATGCATGGTACACACTGAGGTAAGTATTCTCTTCAGTCTGAAACACATTCATTCCCAGAAACTGTGATACATTTTGGATCTCTGTAAAATAAAATTTAAGAAGGAAATCTGCTGAGTTTTAAAGCATTGCTATAATTGATCTTTATCTCAAAATAGGTAAGCTTTAGGAGAAGATATACTATAATTTCCTAAGGAATTGGTCTATTGAGGAAAGAAATTTTGCTATGGAAGTAAATTGGAAATTCTCATTTTTGTTCTTTTTTAAAAAAGAGATTCTGGCTCAACGCCTTTAGCTCAAGTGGCTAGGGCACCAGCCACATACAGCAGAGCTAGCCAGTTTGAATTCAGCCCGGGCCTCCCAGACAATGACAACTACAACCAAAAAATAGCCGGGCGTTGTGGCCAGTACCTGTAGTAGCCCCAGCTACTTGGGAGGCTGAGGGAAGAGAATCACTTAAGCCCAAGAGTTTGAGGTTGCTGTGAGCTGTGTCACCATGACTCTCTATCCAGGGTGACAGCTTGAGACTGTCTCAAAAAAAAAAAAAAAAAAAAAAGATTCTGCCCTCCATACCGTAAGCTCCTTGAGGGCATACTACCAGTGTATCCTCAGCTCCTGACGCTGTGTCCGGCATATCGCATGTACACAAGTGTTCTTGTTTTTTTGTTTGTTTGTTTGTTTAAAGAGAAAAATGGTTATATCTGGAGTGATTAGAAGGAGGGGGGAAGAGCAAAACAATGTTTTCCTCTTGTCAATGTAGAATTTTGTTTCTTCAATCTGAATAAATGCAGCGTTTACCAACTGTCCTTTCTACATTGGATTGTCTTAGCATCCTTGTTTTTTTTTTTTTTTTGAGACAGAGTCTCACCGTGTTGCCCTGGGTAGAGTGCCATGGAGTCACAGCTCACAGCAACCTCAAACTCTTAGGCTTAAGTGATTTTCTTGCCTCAGCCTCCCAAGTAGCGTCTTAGCATCCTTGTTGAAAATCAGTTGACCGTAAATATATTGGTTTATTTATGGACTGTCAATTATATTTTACCGATCTATGTCTTATATCTATTCTTATGCCAGTATTACACTTTTTTTTTTTTAAGAGACAGAGTCTCACTTTGTCACTCTTTGGTAGAGTGCCGTGCATCAGCGCTCACAACTCTTGGGCTTAGGCGATTCTCTTGCCTCAGCCTCCCGAGTAGCTGGGACTACAGGCACCCGCCATGGTGCCCAGCTATTTTTTTGTTGCAGTTTGGCTGGGGCTGGGTTTGAACCCACCACCCTCAGTATATGGGGCCAGTGCCCTACTCACTGCCCCACACTCTTTTGATTACTGTAGCTTTGTATTAAGTTTTGAAATAACATATGAGTCCTCCAGCTTTGCTCTTTTTTGAGATTGTTTGGCTATTTGGGACTCTTTCATTTCCATATGCAGCTTAGCATCAACCCTGTCAATTTCTTCAAAAAGCTAACTGGGGGCAGGGTGGCTCAAGCCTGTCGTTTCAGTACTTTGAGAGGCTGAGACCAGGAAGATTGCTTGAAGCCAGGAATTTGAGAGCAGCCTAGGTAACAGTTAAAACCCTGTTTCTACAAAAAATAGAAAAATTAACCAGGCCTCATGGTGGCACTTGCTTGTAGTCCCAGCTACTCAAAAGGATGAGGTAGGAGGATTGCATGAGCCCGGAAGTCCAAGGTTACACTGGGCTATGATGACACCATTTCTCTCTAGTCTGGTGACAGAGCAAGACTCCTATCTCTTTAAAAAAAAAAAAAAAGAAGAAGAAGAAAAGCCCAGCTGTGATTTTAATTGGAATCGCATTGAATCTGTAAATCAGTTTGGGGGTACCTTTCTATTTAGTTAGGTTTTCTATGTTAGTGTTTTTTCAGAGTACTAGTATAATGTAATTTTCAGAGTATAAGTTTTACATGTCATTTTAAAATTTAGTTCTAAGTATTCTGTTTTATTGATGCAATGGGGAATGGAATTACTATTTTTTAACATGTTGGAGAGATTTGGAGTGAAAGGAATTATTTTTAAATTTCATTTTCAGATTATTTATTGCTAGTTTATAGAAACAGTTGATGTTTGTAATTCAGCTTGCATCTGACAACCTTGTTGAACTCTATTTTCTAATTGAATTCTACTTTAATAGTTTTTTATGAATTCCTTGTGATTTTCTATATACAAAATTGTGTCATCTGCAAATGTAAATTTACATTTTTTTTCTAGTCTAGATGCTTTTTTTTCCTTGCCTAATTGCTTTACATTGTATCACTAATATAGTGTTGAATGGAAATATGAAAGAGGAAATCCTTGTCATTTTCCTAATTTTAGGGGGAAAGCTGTCAGTTTTTCACTGTTAAGTATGAAATGTTAGCTGTGAATTGTTCACAGATGCTGTAGCTGAGACTTACTAGCACATTTGTCATTGTTGAAGTCAAATGTGTATTCCCTCTCTACAGATAATTCAATACATTCAAATTCATCGAAAACTTTTTTTTTTTAGAGACAGTCTCACTTTATTGCCCTCAGCAGAGTGCCGTGGCATCACATCTTATAGCAACCTCCCAACCAACAAAAACCATAGAACAATAAAACAAAAAAAAAAAAAAAAAAAAAAAAAAAAAAAAAGAAGAAGAAGAAGAAGAATTTTGTCTTTAGTTTTCAGCTATTGAATAAGGCCTTAATTTTTCTTTTTCATATTGGGTTTACTTGATGTTAGCTTAGTGTTATAGTCTCAATGTGTTCCCTAAAATTCATGTGTTAGAAACTTAAACCCCAATCCAACAGTGTTAGACGTGGGGCCTTTTAAGACATGTTCAGGGCATGAAGGCTCTTTCCATATGAATGGATAAAGGCCACTATAAAATTGGTTTGTGAGACTGGATTCACTCTCCTCTGATCTTCTGCCATGTGAGTTTGCCCCCTTTTGGCTCTTCCACATTTCACGCTGCGAAAACTCAGCCAAAAAGTTTTCAGTAAATGCCAGCACCTTGCTTGTTAACTTATCAGTCTCCAGAATGGTAGGTAATAAATTTTGTTCTTTATAGATAACACAACCTGAAGTATTTTCCCATAGCAGTTTAAATGTAATATGATATCTAGCTTATTGAATTTGCTTACCAAATTTGGGAAATTGGGGGCCATTGTTTCTTAAAATATTTTTCTACCTCATTATCTTTCTCTTCTCTAGGAAACTGATTACATGTAGATTAGATTATTTTCTTGCCCCCCCCAACCCGATGCTCTTCTTATATTGCTCATATTTCAGCAATTAATTTTTCCTTTTATTCTTCAAAGTGATTATGTTAGTGAGTTAACTGACTTTTATTATCAACTAAACACTATTATTAAGTTTATCTAGAGATTCATATATTTTTTAATTCTATAACTACCCTTAGGTTCCTTTTTCTTATGCATTCTATTTCTTAGTTGAAATTTTATATTTTCCCTCATGTGTGAATTTACTCTTTTTCTAACAATCATAATAATACAAACTAAATAATTTTTGGCTACTTTAAAATTTAAACTATAAAATTATTCATCTTCATTAATTGTCTTTTCTCTTGGGTACATTAAATAATGATGCATTCTAGCGTTTATTCTATTCCAGTTATACTAGACCCAGAAGAAGCATTTAAAGACAGTATTTCAGAAGGCATATTGATCTTTATGTGTTAATAATTTCTTTGTGTATTTAAAATTAATTTAGTTTTATATAATTTATTTTTATTTCAGTATAATTAGAGAGTACAAGTGTTTTTCATTAAAGAGATGAATTTTATAATAATAGAAATGAGGTTTTTTAGCGTACCTATCATCCAAATAGTATACATTGTACCCAATAGGCAGATTTTGACTTTTTTATTTTTAATTATTCTGGGTAAAGAATAGTTGTGAGCATTTATAGGGCACATGTGATATTTTAATATAGGCATACAATGTGAATTAATAAAATCAAGATGTTTGGAGGCAATCCATCTTCTCAGTTATTTATCTTTTTTTAGTGTTAGGAACATTCTAATTTCACTCTTTTATATTTAGAATATTAAGGGGGTACACACATTTTGCTTACATAATTTTCTTTGGTATAGTTTGGGCCAAAGTAATAAGTGTAGCCTTCATCCACCATTTTATTTATTTTAAAATATATCCTAAGTTATCCTAACATATTCCCATCAAAATAGTAATGTAATTTTTTTTGCCATTTTTTTTGTATTCTTTTATGATTGGGAAAATTATTTTCAAAATTCCAATTAGTTAAAGGGTTTCATTTAAAAATCAAATTAATAAATAGCTCATTTATTTGTATCAGACTTTTGAATAATATTTGGATTTACCAATAACTTCCCTTAACTCAACAGAAGCTAGAGATGAATGATGACATATAAATAGTTTTACACTCTATTTTTAATATAAAATTGCATATAATTTTGCAGCAATAGTTATATTAGATAATAACATTGAATGTTGTCTTCAGAAAACATCATTACTTAGAATTTGTTGGGCTCACGCCTATAATCCTAAACATTGGGAAGCTAAAGAGAGGAATGATGAGGTAAGGTATTCAGACCAGTCTGGGCAACATAGTGAGACCCAATTTCTACAAAAAATTAAAAAAAAAAAAAATTAGCCAAACACGGCAGTGCATCCCTGTATCATAGCTACTCAGAAGGCCGAAGTGTGAGCCTAAGAATAGAAGCTAGAAGTTTCAGTGAGCCATGGTCATGCAACTGAACTCCAGCCTGAGGGCACTTCTGAGCAAGACCCTGCTTCCATCAGTGTAACTTTTATTGAAAAACAATGCACATATAAGTAGACCCACACAGCTCAAACCCATATTGTTCAAGGGTCAATTGTAAGTATACATTATATCAAAGTAGTTAAAGCCTTTACATTTCTTTATAGTTCATTTGGGCTAAATTTCTTATATCTCTCTTAAAAAATTCTTGTTACTGAACGTTTTAATGAGGTACTTCTGTTATTGCTCACTTGTATGCCACATTAACTATCCATTTTTACACTATTGATTTAATTTTTAACCCAATATGAAAAATATGTAAGGATTTTGTCATATAAGGAAAATATACATTGGCTCATTCTGTAATAAGACAGTTACAGAGAAATGCATTTCATAATTATTATTGTAAATACAACTGCATTTATTATTTATAGCATTGCATTGAAAAAATGAGATAGATTATTTGATAATTTCCTTGTCATTTATTGTGATAATTTCCTTGTATAGTTTCTTCTCTTGATCTTCCTAGTTTTTTATTTCACAAATTTCTAATTGATTCTCTCTGTGATTTTATAATTGTTCATTGCCTAATGAACACTTCCTTAGAGTAGTGAATATGTATAAGAATATTGGACAATCTGTGTGGACTCACTCCAAGGAAATTTATGCTATATAATCCATGTTAATATACACAGAATGAGTATAGTTTTGAGGAAATTTTCTGGAATATTGAGCAAAAATTAAACAAGAATATAAACAATTAACTAGGACAAAATTACTAACATTCATTTTCATTAGGAATGTTTGTATAATTAATTGATTCAATAGTCCATTTCACTGTATATTTACTTGACAATTATGCTTTTGGGGGGATCAGTTTTATTTGTAAATCAATTTGTAAATCAATTTAATCTGTTGTCTTTTGCAGATAGTTCCCACAGCATAATTTTATGAGATTGGAATTGTTAAATCTTACATAATAACAAAAAATAAGAGTAATTTGCAGGTGTGATTTACCAATAGTATTAAGAGAAAAAGTATGTTGTCCATTATTAACTCACAGTCTGTGACTATTTCAAAGATAATCCTTCCTTTGCAACTTCTCACATTATGAAGAGTATATCTTAATCTTTTTTTTTTTTTTTGCAGTTTTTGGCCAGGTCTGGGTTTGAACTTGCCACTTCTGGGTTAAAATAATATTATTATTATCATTTATTATTTCATTATTCAAAAATAATAATAGTTAGAGCTCTGGTAATATAGTATACTGCTGATTTATCATTTAGATTGTACAGAAATTAATATTCTCATATTTTAATCCTCTTTTCTACTTAATGACACTGAGATGAAATGGAAAGAAAATAATCAATATGCAATGTGCCTATATTGGAGAAAAATATTCAACTAGATTATAAACTCCAATAGTCCTTCATATCATTGGTCACCTCAACAATAAATTAAGCAGAAAATAGACCATGTGTGAACAGTTCATGTATGAAACAACTATAATTATAAAATTTGTCTCATATATCAGTAATAAGAAATAAAATTAAGCTTTACTCATGAATTTTTATAAATACAAATATATTTGAAATTCAATTCTTTTCTGAATTATGTTTTCTCATTCTTGATTTTTTTCTTGATTTTATTTATGTTCTTCAGACCCCTTGTCATTTTATTAACATCTTTACTCATTTGCAATAAAGCTATTTTTTAAAAAATTTATTCTATGAGCATATTTTTTATTTCATATTCTGTATAGAAATAATTCTGTCTATGTTTTGTTTTACAATTATGAGATTTGACATCAATACATTTTTATTCATTTTTCTTTGAAATTCTTTTTGGGGGGTGTTTAGAATGATGAATTTTCAAAATGGCCATTCTAATTAAAAAGAGTACCCTCTTCTGTGTTTTTCTGGATGTTATGTTCCAATAAATAGAGACTTGGCTTTTTGAATTGTCTGACATTATTATCTTCCTCCCTTTTATTTTATTTTATGTTTCTATGTTTTTATACTCCCTACCACATTCAACTTTGTTTCTGTCAAACATTTCTCCTTACTCTGGATTCTGTTTGGGTGTACAGGAGATTAGAGGAGTAATATGTATGAAACAGGTATACTCAATTATTTGGGCTTTTAAAATCTGTTTGTTGTTAGGTCTGGTGGATAGTAAAAGGTGGCAAAGAAGTGGGTGAGGATGGTGAACCGAATCGTAGCTAGGAACCAAACTGTGGCTAGAAACTATTTACTTGTGGAACCATACATAGTAAGAAGTTCCTAGTGACTATTAACTAGCTTAGAATTCATTACCATCTAATTATCATACGATGCGTGGAGCTTTGTTAAATAACCACTCTGTTATGTAACCTGTTTTGTAATCTATTATATAACACCAGCCTGTCAGTCATCCCATAAGGTGGGAAATGACAAAAGTGGAAAGCAAAGTAGACAAACTAGGTGTCCTTTTTTACATATGGAATAGTAATACATGATTCCTTGTACCAGTTAAAATTTAGTTAGAAATTACCTCTTTTATTTCTTTATAAAGAATGAATCTTGAATTCTTAATGTGTCATAGATTTGTGTTATTGTTGCTTTCTAGTCCATTAATTCTTTTTCTTCATAAAAGCATCTGGTTGCATATTATTTTAATCTCCTTTAATTTGTTAAAGAAACAATTATGGCTATTTATGTTTTTTTTATTATTAATTTTCTTGACTATGATTTGAGACTTCCAAGACATTAATTCTGAGAGAAAATGCCAAGACTTTTTAATTTGCTGATGCTTACATATATGTGTGTGTGCGTGTGTGTGTGTGTGCATGCACATGTATGCATGTATCTATGTATCTATCTATATATATTTTTTGTATTCTTTTAGACACAGTCTTGCACTGACACCCAGTCTAAAGTGTAATGATACCTGAACTGTAATCATAGCTCATTGCAACCTTAAAATAGGCTCAAATGATGTTCCTACATCTACCTCTCAAGTAAATGGGACTACAGGCACATACCACCATGCTTGGTTAATATTTCTATTTTTTGTAGAGATCTGGTTTTATGCTTTATAAAGCTGGTCTCAAACATCTCACCTCAATTGATTCTCCTTCCTTGGCCTCCCAAAGGGCTAGAATTATACCCAGGAGTCACTACATCCAGCCTGACCCTTTATTTTTGAAAATTGTAAAATTCACATAATATCAAAGTCAGTTAAAAAAATGTACAGAATACTTGCTAGGAAGCAATCAGAAAGACATTTTGCAAAGGCACAATGTGGTTTTAAAATATTAGTTATATAAGAAGCAGTTATAGTTGAATAAATAATTCAAATATTTAAAGTGCTATATCTATAGAATGCCAAACAGTGGATGACTTCATTTTCCCTTTCAGTTGCCTCTATGAAGTAATGAGCCAACAGTAAATTCACTATTATTCTCCTGTGAAACTGACACTGCTTATCTTAAATGCTGCTTAAAAATATCCATCAGAGTATGCATAAATTACAGAGTCCTACTGTTTGAAGATATGTAATTAGAACTCAGGAATTTCTCAAATTTAATTTTAAACTCAATGTTCCCAGATGCACATATTTCTGAACAGTCCATTAATCAGAAAAGCTAGAAACTATTCATCATAGTTCAGTGTAACAATTCTTTCATATGCTCCTCTCTTTGTTGGGCTATCCATTTTGAAAATTGCTTACTCTTGGGCATTTTCTGCATTTGAAGATAAAATATCATGCCATCAATGTAGTCTCTCTATAATGATTAGGAAATGTGCCTTTCTTTTCTTTCTTTCTTTCTTTCTTTCTTTCTTTCTTTCTTTCTTTCTTTCTTTCTTTCTTTCATATTCTGGCACACTGACAAGACCAAATATTCAGCATGTGAATTGTCACTGGCTTGAAAGATTTGATTATTAAAACATGATTTGGCTTGGTGCCCATAGGACAGTTGTTACAGCACCAGCCACATACACCTGGCCGGTGGGTTCAAACCCAGCCAGCACCAGGTAAACAACAATGACAACTACAACCAAAAATTAGCTGGGCACTGTAGTGGGCGCCTGTAGTCCCAGCTACTTGGGAGGCTGAGTCAAGAGAATCACTTAAGTCCAAGAATTTGAGGTTGCTGTGAGCTGTTGCGCTATGGCACTCTACTGCGGGCAACATACAAACAAAACAAAACATGATTTCATCATTTGTCTGTCTCAAACAAAACAAAACATGATTTCATCATTAGAAAATTCAGTCATAATTTTTCCCATATAAAGGAAAACACATTTTTCATAATAGCATACTAATAATATGGTAAAGACTGCATGTAAGTCAATCTTTCTGTGGCCCTATGGGCTTCAGAGGTAGCATGGAGAGGTGAAATCTAGGAAGCAATCAGAAAGACAGAAACATTATTTCACAGACAATGTAACTTCCATCATAGAAAGGGAGAAACTTTCTTCACATTATATCTTCTATAATCTCCAATCATGTCTGTTACCTCTCTTCCCTTAACAACTTCAGGAAAAAAAAAAAAAAAAAAAAAAAAAAAAAGAAGAGAAAGAAAGAAAAAGGAAACAGTGAAAGTTCTTACTATGTATCTTGAAGCAACATTTGTTGATTAAAAACAGGATCAACTTCTGGTGCCCAAAACTGCATTTTTCCCTGAGACCCTTTCCTTCAGAACAATGCAAATAGAAGTCTTGATTGTGAAAAACGTACCAGTTTTTATGTCTTTGCAGCAATGGATTTTGATTTCCTGTCAGGTACATCTGATTACACAAGCCTCAATTCCTTGCCATAGCTGCAAGGGAGCCTTGGTAACAGGTATTCAGATTGTAAATTGAAATTCAATATTCATTTCAAATGTAGAAAATTACTGAAACAGAAAGAGACAAGTCAGATACCATACAGCCACCAAGAATATCAATCATAAGCTATTTTAAAAGTGCTTCTTTTTTATGTAAACAGATCTTTGCAAGCAGTATTCAGCAGGCATATTATAAACGTCCTTTTCATAAACATTTAACTGGAAGAACAGTTTTGCTTGGTTTTCTATTTTACATTATCTATATAAACATGGAGGCAGACTAACATAGTGTAATTCTCTTAAACAATTATCACATCACTGAACACATAATAAATAAAAATAATGTTATAGCACACTGGGGTAATCTGCTAACCATTGCTACTACATGCAGCCCAGATGTCCCAGTGTATGATGGTAATAAACAATGTAGCTCATGTGTCACTTAATGACAGCATCTTACTTGTGTATTTATGTAAAACATTTAGCATTGTGTAACTTATGTGAGACGCTCAGCCACTAAGACCTTCTTTGTCTGGTTTATAAGGTGGGATTAAAGTACATAAATATGTCTATACCTTAAGGAAATAAATCCATTAATGTTAAAATACATAGATAACCAATTCAAAATAATGAACAACATAGTACTAAATACATGGTAATGTGTTCAATATTAATCTTACTGTTATGTTAATATTTTGAAGTGTAGCTTCTATTAAGATTGGCTGAGTTTTAAAAATAAACATAAAATATTTTTTAATTTCTACTAACTTTATATTTTAAAATAAACACATAGAAAAGTTGCAAAGGTAGTACTAGAAAACTCATATCTAGTTTTCCCTACTGTTAACATCTTAGTAGAATTCATTTGTCCTAAAGAATGAACTACTGTTTATACACTGGTTTTAACAGATTTCCTTTTCTTATTCACATCCTTGATTTTTACCAACTACCATTTTTCAATTATAAAATCTCATCAGGTTACCTCCTCATATGTGGTGGTTATTGCCCCATAGTTTCTTCTTGCTGATTGTAGTTAGTATGTAGTATTATTGTCATCTGTATGAATTCTTATCTAATATGAAATGTTATATATAATTTTAATTTTATAAATTATATTTTTCTATATGTATCCTTTTTTTAGTTTTGTGATATAATTTGAACATATTCCTTTGCTTTGTGGAATTGTTGCTGTTGTATATTTTTTGGGCAATTGTACTTGCTTTTTCCCCTTTGATGAAGAAATATGTAGGCTTCAACTCCCTGCTGCAACCAAAACAAAACACACTCAAAAATTAAAAAGAAATTGAACATTATTATTTATGTCCCACAATTCATTTGTGTGAAAATTTATCTGAAATGTATACACAGCCTGAGATTTCAGGCTTATAAATTGTTCTTTTACTTACATTGACTAAGGTCTTCCATCTTGCTATCCAGAATAATTTTGCTATAGGTTATTATTGCTTACACTTTTTTACATGTCTAGTGACAATTAGCATTCTCTATCAAATCTGAACCATTTTCTTTTATTCAATAATGTATCAAATACTTAAAAATGATGAAATACATTATATGATTTTCTTTTCTATTGAAAGTCAATAATAGAGCTAATTGCATTGATGAGTTTTCTAATAATGAGCCGTCTTTGTATTCTCTGGTAACAAAATTCTAAAATGACATTCTAGATTCCCACCCCCTGTGAACAATGCTCTTTATACTTCCCTCAATTAAGGATGACATGGCTATGATAGATTTTATTTTGTTATGAGATTAAATTGTAGCATGAAGGCAAAGGGATGTGGATACAGTTAAATCCCTTAACCAGTTAACACGTTAGAGGATTATCCTGAGAGACTTTGATTTAATCAGTTGGGAGGGAGCGTACCCTTGGAAGACATGACTGAATCACTTGAATCTTTAAATAAGCATTTCAGATTTCCCAGAGAGTCAGTCTCCACTGTGGACAGAAGCTTCTCCCTGTGACTGTGTAGTTTTTTATCTTCCTCTCCAGAAGGCCTGCCCTGTGCTTTCTGAATTTGCTTAGTCACTTTCTCCCCCCCATTGTATAAGCCAGTTTCCTATTACATATAATGAATGAATAAGTATTAAGTAATTACATATAAGCTGATTTTATAAGTATGTGTATTATTATTCACATTTTCTCAAATTCACAAAAAAATTTTGTAACTTATTGAATATGTATTTTTTTTTAAGGATATCAGTATGGGTAATCTACTGGCATAATGCTTTCTTAAATGAAAGTATTTTTACTTTTGTTCTTGTTTCATATTTTACATTCAGAGTTTCAACTCTATGAATGAAGAAGTATTTTAAGCACATAGTTTTTACCTCATTTTTGTTATTTTATCCAAAAACAAAATCCACCCATAGCTTAAATCCATTCATAAATTTAATCCACTTATTATTTTAAGTGAAAGCATATAATCTATTTGAAACTCTCTATAGTGTTTTCCTAAAATATTTTACACTATGTAAAACAGGTTGACAAGGGATATGACAAGTACTTGGATAATATGATTGATCTAAATGCTTAGAAACTAGCATTTTATTCATCAATCAAATTACATAAGACTACATTGAAAGGGCAGTTGGAGATAGCCAAATGATGCTAGTCAGAAGTTCTTCATTAAATATCATTGTCAAGTTTTTCAATCTTCTTAATCTTCTCTATTCACATATCAACATCATACTATAATCAATTGTAAGTTTTTAAACAGGAAACACATACACATACAAATTGCATGAGAGGAAACGATTTCTAGATTTGTATATATATATGGCTATATATTATAAAAAGTTATTAAAATTCCATCTATTGCTAATGTCCCGTAGTTCTTATATTCTATACATAACACTTAAAGGATTTAAAAACCTTTTATTTACATAAATTCAGACATGTCTTTCTGTCACAGATCCTTATAAATAAATATCAGTTTGGATTATTAATTAACAATAGTTTATTTCATTTGGATTTTCTTCCCTTTTAATTGATATTAAATTGAATGATGCTTCCTAGGTTTAAAAAATGTGCAAACGCTGGTATTATGTTGTGTGGATTTTACTTGTAGCTCCCATATTTACTCCCTATTGACTTCTTGCAAATCATCTATAAAATGGAATATTGTTATCAATTACATAATGCTAATGAAAATAAAATATTTGAATAGATATGGAGTCCATATCATATTGACCAATCCATAGAGTACCCCCAATGTATATTATATTGTTTTAGTACTTTAATGGTAGAAATATTTTATTTTTTATCTTTTTTAGTAAGGACACCTTCATTGCTTCCAAAAGGTGTTACTTTTTTGAATGATATACATATAATAGAAAATGGCCAAGTGTTCTATCACTTCTCATAACAAATTTCTATTCACTTGGCTTTTAGTCCAGTGGCTATCTTCATGTTTTTTTAAAAAAGTATACCACAAATCTATTTCCAATACATATGTCCACATTTGTAAGATATTAATAAAATAAACATGACTCTATTATTTAGTACTTTTAGTTTTTTATAATGTTGTATCATTGGAGAAAGTGTGCTGGAAAATGATTTAGGGAATAATTGGTGAGGATAAATGTATGTTCTATAACAAAATCGTTGGTAGGTATTCCATAGTATATTTCTTTTTCAGATATGATTTCCATTATCTCCCTTTACTTGTTTATTTCTTTTAAACAGTTTGTCCTCTAAGAAAGTATAAAATTGTTAGTTCTTTGTGTTTCCAAGCTTACTTAATATGCTATGAACTTCCATATAGCCTCTCTTGAGGCTATTTATTACAGCACCGGCAGATGAATTTTTCATGTCAGTTAATGATGCAAGATGGGTCACAGTGATGATTTTTATTAGAAAATGGGATAGCCTAAGAAAATGAAAATCTAAATATATTCAGTTTATATTGAATAGTTAAATAACTTCTTAAACTTTATTTAAATCTGCAGCAATTGCCAATTTCAATGCATGTTTCATTTTACTTTGATATATTCGCAAATGTATTTTTATGTAAAGGTTTGCTTATATTTTCTATCCATAATTAATTTATATTGTAAAGAAGTGAATTATTTGGCAATCACTGTGGTTCATAATTTTAAGACATAAACTTTGAACTTAGTCATAATTATGAATAAAAAAATTGGAAGCTAGTTTAGCCTTAGCCAATGAAGTTTCAATAATTAATTAACCTTCTGAATTCCCCAAATCAGATCATCCTCTGGACCATCGCTAATTTTACTGGAAAAGTCAACATAAACAACTTCTGTGTCTTAGCTCTGGAATATGTAAGTGTTAAGCATACTAATTAAAACAATTTAAATATAAGTCTACATTGATGGAGAAGCTCAACATTTTGACTAAATCACAATGTCATTAGCAGGTGACTAGTATAACTTAAATCATACCCTGGAATCAGAATATATACCAAAGGAGAGAGAGGAAATTACATTTCTGAGTATATCTTATGTCACAGGTGTTCTTCACAAAAGTATTATTCACATTTAGTCTGAGGTGTAGCAATCATTCTCCACCTTGTACATGAGATAACCAAGTTCAAAGATAATGGTTAATTTTTACCACATGAGAACTGATTTGAAAAGGCCTGGACTTTTACAATTTGCTATGTAATTTGCTTTTATAGTTTGCCTTCTCAAGTGAGGTGACTTAAAGTCTAAAGTATACTGCTGTGATACTGTTTTCTTTCTAAACTAGCTTTATTGATGTATTTTTCACATGTAATAAAATACAACACTTGAATGTTTGTTATCTTTTTAAAAAATTAGACAAATGCATACACCCAGATAACTGCTGCCATAATTGAATTAGAGACTATGCCCTTTGTTCCAAATATTCTCTTTGGTCTTTTCTCGTTGAGTTTCCCCAACTCTCAGTTTGAAGGGTACCCTTCAAACTGTTTTCTATTTTGTTAGGTAAGTTTTGTCTCTTCTAGCATTACATGTATTAATAAAAAGCTTATGCCACATGTATAACTTGTATCCAGTAGCTAAGCAAAACCTATTATACATGTGATAAAGAAAGGAAATGTTTCTGTAAGCAGAAAAGAAAACAACAAATTAAAACAGAATCAGAAATTACACAGACTATAGAATTATGAAACTAACAAATAAGAATTTTACTGTACAAAAATCAGTAGTGCATCTCAAAGCTTATATGCAATGGTATCCCATCTGTAGGTCTTGAAATCAGTCAGTGCTGCAAAAACTTTTGCTGTTGGATTGTTTTCCAGTCTTTAAAAAAATAAAAAAATAAATGTAAGTTAAAAATTCCACAAAGAGGAATATACAACCAGTTACAATATTTATATCTTTGTAACTTTACTTAAGATGAATTAGGTTTTATTTTTTTTTCTATTCATATGTAGTATGGAACCACAGAAGGTAAGTTTACCACTAATCTAAAACTACAATAATTTATAGAAATATTTCATGTAATGGATGTGTAATAGTAAATATAAAATTTAAAACATATAAATTATTCAGTGGATTAATATATGTCAGCATGTCTCCTTATTCTAGTGTCTAGTGCCATAGAGTCTGTTAATTGTGCAAAAAAAATTCCTCATTAATAGAATTGATTGGATTTTTCTCCTCATTTATCAAAATTGTTTCTGAGATTAATTTATACTCATTTAATTAAAAAGTTATCAAATTCATGTTCCATGTTCTTAAAATTTACTGCATTATCATTTTGGTGTAAAAAAATCATCTTAAATAATTATAAATTTTAAAATTTGTTTTGAGATAGTTCTTCTCAAATTGAATAGTGGTCCAACATAAATCATTTGTATAGCTCTATACTTGAAAGTTAAGAGAATATTTACGCATTTCAATGTTTCATAACTTCATTGAGAATCCACACATGCCTGCTCACCATGCACTCACACATTTTTGTTTTTTCCTTTTTGATAACATTACGGACTATCCTCTAGTAATTCTCTTTTTTGAATATTGAATGCCACATTTCATATTTCACTCTTCTGTGTATGTTTTCTTATCTAGTTATTTAATGTAACATATTCTAAGTAAGAACTTTCTTATATCGCTGTTGTTACTGAAATGGAAATCAAGTACTTATCACTGAAAATTTGAGCATTATTTATTAAATATGCTCTAATAGAATATTACAGGCAGTGAAAATCCTCAGACACTACTTATGATGAACTACTTCCCAAATTATACATTTCCATTGTTTACTCTAAGATGAGGCTTATTACAATTATTGCACTCAATCCATGGCAAGATCTGACATAGACAACTATATACTATGAACATAGTCCTTACAATTACGACATGTTTTAACATGTTTTGCATTGGATGAGAGAGTCTATCAAAGACACAGTGAACTCCTATTTATTTTGTCATGATTTTCTTCCTCACATTTCAGCTACAGTATTCATATGTGTGACAAAATCTCTTAATCTTGATGTAAAAGTCTTTTGAAATATTTTCATACATTATCATAAAACTACTTAGCAACAAGAATGTATCACATGATGATTTGTTTCATTAAAAATTAAACTATTTTGTTTGTTTTATTTTGTTTGTCCTCTCTGTCCAGAAAACTTTACTGCCTTTTCCCAAGAGAAAGCTTTCATCACAGTAGGGACACTTCAGAGCACAGAATAGAAGAATTATAAAACTGTCATAAATGTCAAAATACATTGCAATCAGCAGCAGAGTAGCATTGCTTGGAAAATAGCCATTTCATCTAAGGAGTTCTTTATGGTTGGTAAGTTGCATTACGTTTAAACAAAATAGAAATGACATTACTACACAAAATAGCTTAATCACTCAGTACATAGTTAATTTTTCTGACATACCCTAGTTCTTCATTTTGTGAAATATTTTTTTTTTAATTTACTCTGAATTCAAGAGAATCTATGGAAATAAACTTTATTTTACTAAAGTGGGTGTGAAAATATAGTAAGAGAGAAAAGAAAAAGAGGACCCACAAAAAATCAATATAGACTTTTATAAATACGTTATAGAAAATAATTATAAATATTAAATCTAAGTTATGATAATTGTGTAGGTTGATAGAGGACAGAAGTGAGAGAAGATAGTAGGAAATACTAAAATGGCAATACTATTAAGCAAAATCAATAACCAAAATTTGTATTGCTAATTTTCAAGTCTTGATGTTGAATAGAGACCATTTGGAATAGAAACTAAAGATACGGAATACAGAGTTCTTGTTAGCATGATTCCTCATTCTTCCCTTACATTATTGCATTCTTTGTTCTGTCTTTTAACTTATGCTCAGATTTCAAGGCATTTGTCTCATTTGGTCATGTCATTAAGAAATACTGGATACAGGATTTTATTATTTGATTATGGAGTGGTTTGCACACTCTGAAGCAAATTAGTATGCCAGCTTTGCTGCTTACTGCTAGACACTGAACGCAGATAGAACACATTATGCATTAGACTAGTTCAGAGGTTTTAAATTAGATTTGTGACTTGAAAGTTTGAATAAGAAAACTAATAGAACACAAAATGAAGCAGAGGGAAAATTAGATTAATTATCTACATCATTCAGTGTGAACAGTTCCTGATAATACTGTTTTGTTGAGTGGTATTTTAGTATTAAACATGCCTTAATTTTGCCTACATTAAGTTGCCATAATTTTTGTGAAAACATATATACATATTTATAGATCATACTATCTTGAAGAATTTTTAAAGTAAAAATATATTTAAATAGGTCATCTGTATTCATATTTTCTTTCTCTTTCTTCAATTTGGAATGTTCATATTTGTGATTAACACAAATATTTATCTTGTGTATTTTTTTCCACTAAAATAACATGCAACTTGCTAATTCAACATATTATGTACTATTTATAAAGACACTTTTTTTAACTCATTTTTATTCTCTAATCCCCTAAAAAATTATTATCTCCACTCACTCAGAGAAAATGTCAAAGAATAATGGCACCTGCAGTATTGCACATTGTAGTGCAACAACAAAGGTCAAGCTCTCTTTATCTATTTTAGAAGCTACGTTTTCTTCCTCCAGGCAATCCAAACAAATTTAACCAATTCCTCTGCAAATCTGGCTCAGTTCTGATACTTACATTGCTGTGCCATGTACTTGCCTCTGTGCGTGTCTGTGTGTATGTTTGTGTGGGTCTTTTGCTCTTGCTGCAGTCTTCTCTACTGGCAGTGACATTGATATTTAATTGAAATAATTCCTGCTGGTACATAAAACATGCCTGAATAAACATCCACCTGTTCCTTATAAATGGCATCAGGTGCTCATTCTGTGTGACAAGCTATATTTTAATTTTAAATATTCATTTTTCAGTTCTCTGAACCACATTATGGAGACTGCCATAATGCCCTGTGGTTGGTAAAACAGTGGGGGAACTGGGAAAGAAGTCTTGCAATTTTTGCTTGAGAATGAATGAAGCACAGCAATTATTATTAAGGTAATTATATGTAAACATAAGGTAATTTGTAGTTAACATTTTATTTAGAATTTAATGGATTAATTATATAAAGTCAGATTTACATATAACCTGCTACTAATCCCTGTAGAAAAAAAAAAAAAAAAAAAAACTAAGGACATTATAAATTATCTCATTCTTTCTAAGTACATCTGTCTTCCATATAATTTAAATATTTTTTGTAACTATATTCCATTTAAACTTAAATAAGTTGCTTTAAGAATAAAATTATAAACCCCTATTTATCAAAGAAAGTGAGTAGAAAGACATGGATTACCCAAATTCTTCTAGGCAAAATTATAGCAGTCATGGATAAGATAACATAAATATCAGCTCCACAAATAAAACTAACACAAAGGAAAAATTTTACTTGCTCAAACTTTACTTAATTTTAAGAAATGACTAAAAATAACATGTAAGAGTAGAATTCTAAGGTTGGCAAATGTTTATATACATACATGGAGGAAGGGCTTTATTTCAGCTGGTGGAGCCACAATAGACTAGAGTCCAAAAATGGCTAAGCTCCCTGACCAGCTCTGTCTTTTCCCTCTTATCTACAGCCAAGGGTTCCATTCCCATGGGTACCCTTCTCATTGGTCAGTTTTGTTTTTTGTTTGTTTGTTTGTTTGTTCAATTTATTTTTTTATTAAATCATAACTGTGTACTTTAATGCATTTATAGGGTACAATGTACTGATTTTATATACAATTTGGAATGCTTACATCAAACTGGTTAACCTAACCTTCACCTCACTTACTTATTGGTTGTGTTAAGTCATCTATACTCTACTCTTAATAGTTCTGATATGCACTCTTGCACCGTGCACAGTAGGTGAAGTCCCAACAAATACCCTCCCTCTTTCTGGCCTCCCTCCCCTCTCCCTCCTCTTCACTCCTTCATTCTGGACCATAGTTGTGTGTTATCATTTTTATAAAACTGTGGGTGATTATATATTGGTTTCATAATAGTATTGAGTACATTGGATTATTTTTCTTCCATTCTTGAGGTACATTACTAAGAAGAATATATTCCAGCTCCATCCAGCTAAACATAAAAGATGTAAAGCCTCCATCTTTTGTATGACTGCATAATATTCAATGTTATACATATACCACAATTTGTTAATCCATTCATGAGTTGATGGGCACTTGAGCTGCATCCATGACTTGGAAATTATGAATTGGGCTGCAGTAAACTTTCTGGTAGAAATATCTTTGTTGTAAAATGATTTTGGGTCATCTAGATATACACCTAGTAGAGGAATTGCAGGATGGAATGGCAGGTTTACATTTAGTTCCTTAAGTGCTCTCCAAATTTCTTTCCAAAAAGGACATATTAACTTGCATTACTACCACCAGTGCAGGAGTGTTACCTTCTCTCCACATCCACACCAACATCTGTAGTTTTGGGATTTTGTGATGTGGGCTAATCTTACTGGAATTAGATGATATCTCAAAGTGGTTTGGATTTGCATTTCTCTGATGATTAAAGATGATGAGCACTTTTTCATGTGTTTGTAGGCAATGCACCTGTCTTCTTCCAAGAAGCTTATGTTCATGTTATGTTTATGAATGATACGTGGGTTGATGAAAAGAATGTATTTAGTTTTCTTAGGATGACATATTCCATACAGGTCTGTTACGTCCATTTGTTCTAGGATGAAGTTTAAGTCTGTTATTTCTTTTTTTGCTTTCTTCATGGAGGATACATCCAAAACTGCCAATGGGGTGTATAAATCTCCAACTATTACAGGGCAGGATGATATCAAATTGTTCATGTCATTTAGAGTTTGCTTTATAAATTGAGGAGCATTCTAGTAGGGCTCATAAGTGTTAATTATTGAAATCTCTTTACATTGAGTGTTTCCTTTGACAAATATGTAGTGTCCATCATCTTTTTTTATCTTTGCTGCTTTGAAGCCAATTTTATCTGCAGATAAGATTGCAACCTTGCTTTTTTCTGATTTCCATTTACTTATATTACAGATATCCATCCATTCACCCTGAATCATTTTTACGTTTGAGGTAAGATGAGCCTCTTGTATGTGCAGATAACTGGTCTGAGTTTATATATCCAGTTAGCCAACCTATGCCTTTTTAGAGGACAATTTAAGCTATTCACATTAATTGAGAGAACTGATAAGCTTCGTAGCATTTTGGTTGTCACGTTTTTCAGAAGTCCAGTGGATGTTTTTAATCCATTCACCATTGTGAATGTTAAGTTTTGTTCAAAGTTTTCTGGGTGAGCTTACTTTGGTGGTAGACAGTTGAACTGAACTGATCATTTTGGTGAATGAATGTGAGAACATCCTAGAGTGCTGGTTTAGTTATGGCAAATTTCTTCAACATGTTTAAGTCAGTAAAGTATTTGATGTCTCCATCACAAATGAAAATATGTTTTTTTGGAAATAGGATCTTAGGTTGAAAGTTGTTTTGTTTAAGGAGATTGAAGTTTGATGACCATCCTCTTCTGGCTGAAACGTTTCAGCTGAGAGATCTGCAGTCATTCTTATATTCTTCCCCATGTAGGTTATATTTTTCTTACGTCTGGCTGCTTGCGGAATTTTCTCCTTCATCTTAACTTTTTCAAATTTAAGATGATTCAGTGCTCAATGGAAACTGGGTTGTGTTCCACAGGAGTCTTTCCTGAGCTGATGTTACCATATTTTTCTCCTACAGAGTCCATGCCTCTACCCAAGCTGTACTCCTCCTCTGGTATCCCTGCAGGCAAGGTCCAGCTCCCTGAAGTGGTCCACAGAATCAGGGAAGTGTTTCTCCCACAGCTGCCAAGCACTTTTGCGGTTCCAGGCCTATCTCCCTATCCTTGCATTTCTCCACTTCCAATCAAGTCCGTTTAAGTGCAGTTGTACTGCACCCGTGTGGTGTCCACTCCTCACAAGGAACCACCAGAAACTCTGGGTTCTGCAGTGGGCAGGCCTCCTAACTTCCAGGCAAGGGGGGAAGGGTGGACTTGGAGTTCAGAATGGAGGGGAAAATATTTGTTCAACTCTTTTGTTGGGCATGAGAATGCCCAGACTCATAGAAGGATCTCTCTGGAGAAGGGATCCTGGTGTTCAGTGGCTCTCTCCTATGGAGTGAAACAAGAGTTCTTCTGTTCACTGCTTGTAGAAAGAACACATCAATCCACTCTCTTGGGGGAGGGGATGAACTCATCCTTTTTGTGATGGGTTTTGTACCTGAAGTGTGCCTCACCAAGGATGATGGGCACTCATCAATTCTCTTAGCTCAGCTCCCAACCCAGTTTTATTGGGTTCATTCTGACCATTATCTCTCCCTCTGGACTGCAACATCTATTGAAATCTGGCTCCAGTTGGTCATTTATCTCCTCCCCTCATTGGCCAGTTTAGATTTGCACATGTTCTTACATCTTCCCAGGTCTTTTTGTTTGTTTGTTTTGTTTGTTTTACTAATCAGGATGCACTGAGGATAAGATTAATATATTTATAATCTAAGTTTTATGTGTACCTCTATTACTTTACTTAAAAAAAAGAGAGAAGTTCCATCTTAAAATTTATGTCTATTTTGTACTTAGATATTTTCACAGATTATATAATATTTTCCATGAAACATGCTTCAAAAAACAATAATTTCATATTTGTTTAAAAACAACGATTCTTCAAAGAATCAATATATTCTAGTGTTTTTAAATACATGAGAACCATCTTCCCAACTAGCATGCTGTTATTCTAGAAAAAAAAAAATCTATTTTTTAAAAACCTATTATTCTTATTTATTAATTATGCAATTCATTCTGTTTAGAGGTAAACAAGTTGTAGGCTGTCTACATATTGGAGGAAAAATAATATTACTCTTAGATCAAATAATGAATATCTTATGACCAGGAAGTAATGCTCAATGTCTTTTACTAATCAGACTTGGAAACAATCTCAGCTAGAGGCAAGTCAGTACTGAAAGCCAATGTACACATGACACATGATTAATGTGATGAAAATGAATCTGTGGTGTATGAGAGAATCGACAAAAGAAAATAATTATAATTTCAAATAGTATTTTCTAAGGGACCATTTCTATATTTCAAATACATGTGATTCCATTCCATGGCCATCCCATTAGGAGTGGACATAGAAGTGGTAGAGAAGCAAAGCAAATGACATAATTGATTATTCATATTGAGAATTTGGCTGTTCAGACCATAAATAAGTTACATAATTATAGGAGCATAGGAGCATAAATAAGATGGAGCTTAATCATCATGAATCAAAGGATTTGGGAAACCATCTATGCACATTGAATCTTTTTTTTTTTTTTTTTAGTGTAAGTAACCTAAGGTCCAGAGCATTCCTTTGGAAATAATCTAAAGTCTAAAATCCAAAATGAGGTAGAGAGACCATGTAAAAAGGCATCCACTGTTTCACTGAGGTAGCTTCTTATCTTCTCTTTCTTTATTGTCAATTCTGTCACTGTCATATGCTTTCCTTAGAAACCTAGGCATTGAGTTTTTACTCTTTTTCTAAAAATGACTTATATTTCCTGGGGGCAGAGAAATATATTTATCTTAAATAAGAAAATTCTCAACTGGGCAACTGAATTATTTTTTCTTTTTTCAAGGTGCTCAAGGTATATATTAATTTTACTTTACTTAATATTGACATCAATCTTGTTTAAGTTATGATGCCAATATATTTATCATTGTTATTAAAAACTACTTAATAAAAAGGATAAGAATATTATGTGACAGTAAACAGTCACTTAAAAACATGTGTATAGTGGTTGGAGCAAGATGGCAGACTGGAGACATCTTTTGCCAGCTACTCATGGTGAGACAGGGGAAACTAAACTTCAGCAACCCCTGGTTGAGCAAATCTACACATAAACATCACTCTGGAGGCACAGTGAAGCAGCAAGAAAGAGCCAAGAGGAGGTGTGGGGCTAAGGAAAATTGATGTGTAAGGCAGGTGCTTGGTATGGGCAGAGGCTCGTCAGATGGCTGGCTCCCCATGCAGGTCTGGGGACAAGAAAGGTCTGCCTTGCAATATATTGATTTTTTTTTATTGGACTACTCATTGAAGCAGCAAGTAGACTCTAAAAGTATCCAGAGGCTTGGGTTAAATGCTGGGTGAGGTGGATGCCCCATCTGCTTGATGGCTGGCTGGGTGCTGATATTGTGGGAAGGCCACAGGCACAGGCAGACCAGTTCATTGGGTCCTAGAGCATGGCCAGCTCTAGCACCTCTGCTTTGCTTGAGCCTTCAGCCTTGAGGGGAGCTGAGTGGCCTCTGCACCCCCCTGGGAGGGATGCTTTGTTGTTCAGGGACACTGACTGAGAGATCTCCTGGAAAGTATGGAGAAACCTTTGGAACTGGAGTCTCATGGGGACTGAATTCTGATATTAGGTGATGTTTGAGATGTTACTACACATAAGGGAACTTCAAAAGGGTCATAGAAAAATGAAATTGATTGATAAAAATAAAAGAAAATAAACTTTATTTTTCAACATAAGCTCCATGAAGTTAAAGACACTTTTTGTAAGCAAGAATACCAGCCACATAGTCATCCCTATAGAACTAAGCATCCTGGGAATCTAACCATGTCAATAAAGTCCTTCTTTCCACTATTATCTGAAGAAAAATATGGTCTTTTAAAGATTTTTTTAAGATTAACAGACAAAAAATAAAGGTCAGAGGAGCTGTATCAGGATTTAAGGTTGATGCCTAATATTTCCTGTCAAAACTCTTGCAAAATTCCCTTCTAAGATGAGAAGAATTAGCAGTAACATTGTCACAGTGGAGAAAACTCTCAGGTAAAGCTCTCTCAAATGTTTATTTTTGCCAAGGCCGTGGTTAACTTTCTCAAAACACCTTCATAATGATGTCAATACTATGATCCTTTGGCCCTCCTGAAAGTCAACAACCAAAATGCCCCAATCATCCCCCAAAGCCATGATCTTTGCCATGACCTTTGCTCTTCACTAGGCCATTTTTACATTGACTGGACCACTTTCATTGCTTGGTAGCCACTATTTTGCTTGTGCTTTGTCTTCAGGATCATACTGGTAATGCAATGTTTCATCTCTTTTTATAATTCATCAAAACCAAAAATGCTCCAGGATGGTGAATCATTATTGGTGAGCCCAGTGATTTAAAATTCCAAGAGCAAGCTCTGCTCTGCTCTTGTCTAAAGCTGATCCAGGTACACTATTTTTGGCCTTAATCAAGTGGAAAGATTTAACTTTTAATTTCTATTAAGAATTCTACTGTTGTCTGTAGCTGTTCTAGGTGCAATAGTTTTAGCCATTGTCAAGTGGAAAGATTACTCAAAATTAATATTTCAGTCAGAATTGTGTAAGTTGAACCAATTGGGATTTCCAAGGCGTTGATATTCTTTTTGCTGTTATTTGTTGGTCCGCTTCAACCAGGGCACAAACAACATAATTTTTTCCTAATAAATTAATGTGTATAGTCTGCTATTGCAAAGTCATTTTCAATGTCATCTTGCTGCTTCTTAAAAAATGAAAAAAAAAATATGATTTATTTGTAAACTGTTGGTTCTTTCTGGTATTATCTTCATAAAATTTTCATAAATTTTCATAACTGAGTGATTTCACCATTTTCTATCCAGCCTTTACTATAAATTTCATGTTTATTCTTGTCCCTCCTTTAGCAGAATTAATGTTGCTCGAATAGGGGCTCTTTTTAAACTGATGTCTTATACTTCTTAATATCTCAAAGTAGATCTTGTTCAGCCATATTATAACAAGTCAGCGTGAGTTCATTCTAGCACAAAATAATTTTGAAATATATTGATGATTTTTTCATAATATATACTTTCCTTGAAGTTTTTGAAGACCCTCATAGGCTGCATTGTAGCATCTTATGTGGTATTCGTCACAAAATATTTCCTGAAATTTAATAAAATATATTTAAATTCCAGTTGAATGGGACAATATTATGTGGTAGATTCTATTAATCTATTTTGACATCAATTACTAAATAACATTTTTTTTCTTTTTTTTTATATTTATTTATTTATTTATTTTATTGTGGAGAAGGGGCAGGGAAAGAAGGTGGTGGAAGAGGTGCGTGACAGGGTCGGGCCAGTGGCATGGTACCACATTGGCTGTATCTAGGTAGAGGCAGTTTCAGGCCGGGCCTTGCTGAGTCATTGCTACGTGGAAGTAGCTCGATGGATCTACTTCTAGTCAGGCTCGGGAAGT
>CAUYPK010171840.1:0-43489 GCA_963574355.1 Loris lydekkerianus | reverse complement strand
ACCCAACAGCCACTACTGTTGCTTGCAATACTTTTCCTTGAGATTTTTCTGGAAGCATAATGCCTCCTTTGGTTACAGTTTCGGCTGCACACCTTTCAACCAATACTCGATCAAAGAGTGGAAGAAACTTTCTAAATGCTTAGCCTGCCATGGCTCCCACCTCCGTAGCCACCACTCTACTCCCCTTGTTGCTGTTGTTGCAGTTGTCATTGCTCTTTCAGCTGGCCCAGGCCAGGTTCAAACCCACCAGCCTCGGTATATGTGGCTGGCGCCCTACCCACTGAGCAGTCTCAAAAAAAGAAAAAAAGTCAAATTATTAGTGATGTGTACAGTTCAAAATAATTTTTCCTTTACATAGGCCCAACTTAAGAGAACACTGTCAGTGAACACAGTGGATGTTGATAACTGTTTATACCACTGATGTGAAAAGACAGACAGGATACCTCCACTCCTCCAACTAAAGCATAGCCTGGTGCTCCTCCTGTGTTCTTGGGTACTGTTTTACAGGAAGAAAGAGGAAGAGATGAGTAAAGACTTTTTCTTTCTTTTTTTCAGTTACCTTCAGTAGTCTTCAATTCCTCTTGAAGTGCAATTTGTTGTGCACAGCTGTATACATTTTTGTAACAGGATTATTCCATCTTGTAGCCCACGTAACCTCATCGTCCATGCCTGTTTCTATACATCCTTAAGGTTGCAGCCCCTCAACTGCGTTACAGTACACTTCATCATTCCCTTTATACTTACTTTGTGCCTATTATGTGTCCTCACATTCATACTGCTCAGAGAACTTTATATATGTATAATAAATTCCATACATGTATTTGTGTATTGAATGTATGTGTGAATAAGATGGTACTCTATTGCCCAGGCTGGAATGCAGTGGCATTATCATAGCTCACTACACCTTCAAACACTCGGGCTCAAGTGATCCTCGGGCCTCAGCCCCCCAGGTATTTGGGACTACAGGCACATACTACCATAACTGGCTAATTAAAAATTTTTGGGTTTTTTGGCTCGGCACCTGTAGCTCAAGAGGCTAGGGTGCCAGCCACATGCCCCAGAGCCGGTGGGTTGAATCCAGCCCAAGCCTGCCAAACAACAATGACAACTGCAACCAAAAAATAGCTGGGCATTGTGGCTTGCACCTGTGGTCCCAGCTACTTGGGAGGCTGAGGCAGGAGAATCGCTTAAGCCCAGGAGTTGGAGGTTGCTGTGAGCTGTGATGCCACAGCACTCTACTGAGGGTGACAAAGTATAACCCTGTCTCAAAAAAAAAAAAAAAAAAAAAAAAAAGGACAGGGGAGAAGATGATTACATGGAAGCTATGTAAGGGTGGGAATTTTCATCTCTTTTGTTCAGTGCCATATTCCCCAAGTTTCTAAAACAGTGCCCACACTGAGCATGCAATCAATAAATATTTGTGCTATAAACATAAACACCACCACTTAGTCACAGTATGGCCACAAGAGAAATTTGTAAACACTTGAGTCTCCATTTATAAATCCAACACTCATCTCAAAGCATGTTTGAAACACATTACACATTATGGACTCAATGAACAGTTTCTACTTCTCACATTCCTATTTTCACTGAAACCTTGTATACACATGTACGCTATTATTCTACTAATTATAACATTATCACATTGTGATTTATCACTCAGACTGGGAGCTCCTAGGTAGCAGAGAAACTGTAACAGCCTCAGTATGTAAGAAAGAGACTAGTTTCCTAGTATTGTGAACACTAAACTCAGTCATAAATGAAAGCAACTCAATAAAATTTTTCTTCCCTCCCCCCTTACATTCTCTTCTTTCCCAAACTCCATGAAGGTATGTCTTCATCCACTTGTTAGAATATCCATTCCCTTCTGAACGCCTTGCATCTGATTTTCATTTCAGTCTCTCTGTTGATAATACTCTTTTATCAAAGGCCTCTTGATTCTCATTCAATCTTACCTCTCTGACAAAACACAATTGCTATCCACCTCTAAAATTTAAAACCTTTGGATTCAATGAAAGTGCATGTTCCTAGCTCCTAGTTCCCTTCTAGCCTCTTCATCATCTTTTCCCTGTTCATTTTCCTCTTACAGCCTCCTATGGATATACACCAATGCTCTGCTTCAGGTTTTTGTTTTTGTTTTTTGAGACAGAGTTTTACTATGTCACCCTCGGTAGAGTGCTGTAGCGTCACAGCTCACAGCAACCTCAAACTCTTGGGCTCAAGCAATTCTCTTGCCTCAACCTCCCAAGTAGGTGGGACTACCGGGGCCCACCACAACACCTGACTATTTTTTGTTGCAGTTGTCATTGTTGGTTAGCTGGCCCAGGCCAGATTTGAACCCGCCAACTTTGGTGTATGTGGCTGGTGCCGTAACCACTGTGCTACAGGCGCCGAGCCTGCTTTGTTGTTGTTGTTTTTGAGACACAGTTTCAAGCTATTGCCCTGGGTAGAGTGCTGTAGCATCATAGCTCACAGCAACCTCTTGGACTCAAGAGATCCTCTTGCCTCAGTTTTTCTGTATTTTAGTAGAGACAGGGTCTCACTTTGGTTCATGCTGGTCTCAAACTCGTGAGCTCAAACAATCCACCCACCTCAGCCTACCAGAGTGCTAGGATTACAGGTGTGAGCCACAGCACCCAGCTGGTTTTTTTGTTCTGTTTTGGTAGAAAGCACAATACATTGGAGTTCTGCGGTAGGAAAGAGAGGTTAGGCACAACTCTCCCCAGAGTCAGTCTTCTGCACTTCTCACTCATTTCCTCAACGAGCACTTTATTCTTATAATTTCAACTATACCTTTTTTTGGTTGTTTTTTTTAAAACAATTTCTTGCTTTGTTGCCCAGACTGGAGTACAGTGGTGTCATCATAACACACTGAAACCTCAAATTCCTGGGTTCAAGTGATCCTCCTGCCTCAGCCTCCCCAGCAAATGAGACTACAGGCAGGCACTACTTAGGCATGCACTACTGCACCTGGCTAATCTTTGCATTTTTTGTAGACCTGCCTCATCCTCCCAAAATGCTAGTATTACAGCTATAAGCCACTGCGCCTGGCCTATACCCTCTATTTTGATGACTGACACACCCTCACTAGATCTCTAACCGGCATATAGTTCAAATGTACAAATGCCTAAGGGACAGATTCACCTACTCACTCTCCGGGGAGTAATCTTTGGAAATATATGGACCTAAGAGTTAGGAGACAGGTTCCTGTTCTAGCTTTACCTGATCCTGGGCGAGTCTAATCTTCAGTCTCATTAGTAAAATTAGTCAAGTGGTTAGGCTCTAGCAACCCTTCCAGTGCTAACATTTTATAAGTCCACATTTAGTATTTTCAGAATGGATCCTTAGCCACTCTACTCTCAAATCTCTCAAAGCCTCTACATTTCCCCTGGCTCAATCTTCCATATGGAACATATCACCAAATCCTATCATTTCTTCCTTCCAATGATTTAAGTTTCTATCTTGGCAAAGGTTGCTATTTTGAAAAAGCAGTTATGTGTAGGAGAAAGGGCTTCCCTAATAGGAAGCCCAGGATTTTGTGCCCAATTTTGCACTGATTTTAACAACATAAATAAATCATTTTACTGCTTTGTCTCCATTGCCTCTACAAAATCAGGCAAAAGCTATTTTTTAGCTCTAAAATTCAATGACTCTTGAAAAACTGCAAATTTCCTGGATATCTAATTGGCCAAACTTGCTAGGTAACCTATTAATCCCTTGACTTAATTTAAATTGTGCAGAACTGGCAAAAGAAAAATTGAAATTTATGATTATAAAAACATTAAAATAATTTGTTCAGCAAGGACCCATACAAAAGGTTTGGGGTTTATACATTCTGTTTGGCGCTTTGGGGTGGGGGGAAGTCCCCCATTAATTTCAGTGAAATTATTCCTATTTCTTAGGAATCTTAAACTCTGAAGATCTAATTTCAAGGGATGGTACCAGAAATATCCGTTAAGCAGTAACCTTACATATCTTGTTCCTTTAGAAAAACAATTATTTTCCCAGGTCTAAATCTGCATTCTGGGCTCGGCACCTATAGCTCAGCAGCTACGGCGCCAACCACATACACCAGGGCTGACAGGTTTGAAGTCAGCCCGGGCCTACTAAATAACAATGATAGTTACAGCCGGGCATTGTGGCGGACGCCTGTAGTCCCAACTACTTGGGAGGTTGAGGCCAAAGAATCGCTTAAGCCTAAGAGTTTGAGGTTGCTGTGAGCTGTGACATAACAGCACTCGACTAAGGGTGACAAAAGGAGACTCTGTCTCAAAATAAATAAATAAATATGCGTATCGCAACAATAAGAGTTAATGCTGTATTATATACTACATTCACGTATATGAATATGGATAACAGATGTGACATTTTCAAACATAAAGATAACAGCCAGATCATAGTCACATCTGCCATCGAAATATATACAAAGGAACTCAAAACCTGTATTTTGGGGGGGTTTTTTGAGACAAGAGTCTCACTATGTCACCTTTGGTAGAGTGCCTCAAACTCTTAGGTTTAAGCAATTCTCTTGCCTCAGTCTCCCAAGTAGCTGGGACTATAGGGGCCCACCATAACCCCTGGCTACTTTTTGTTGCAGTTGTCACTGACAACCTGGCCAGGGCTAGGTTCAAACTTGCCACCCTCAGTATACGGGGCTGGTGCCCCACCCACTGAGCCACAGGCGCCACCCTTAAAACTCATTTCTTTTGGTAGAGACAGAGCCTCACTTTATCACCCTTTGTAGAGTGTCATGGAGTCACACAGCTCACAGCAACCTCAAACTCCTGGGCTTAGGCAATTCTCTTGCCTCAGCCTCCCAAGTAGCTGGGACTACAGGCCCCCACCACAACATCCGGCTATTTTTTGTTGCAGTTTGGCCGGGGCCAAGTTTGAACCTGCCACCCTCAGTATATGGGGCCAGCGCCTTACTGACTGAGCCACAGGCGCCACACAAAATTCAATTGTTTTATTTATTTAATTTTTTTTTTGAGACAGAGTCTCACTTTGTCGCCCTGGGTAGAGTGCCATAATGTCACAGCTCACAGCAACTTCCAGCTCTTGGGCTTAGGCAATTCTCTAGCCTCAGCCTCCCAAGTAGCTGGGACTACAGGCCCCTGCCACAATGCCTGGCTATTTTTTCGTTGCAGTTTGGCGGGGGTCGAGTTTGAACCCACCACCCTTGGTATATGGGGCCGGTACCCTACTCACTAAGCCACAGGCACCACCCTCAAAACCTGTTTTAAAGAGAAGTGAGTAGTAGCAATATTGTATCATACTGTCAATTTTGATTACAGCCATTCCCCCTTATCTTTGGTTTTGCTTTCCAGTTTCAGTTACCCAAAGTCAATCATGGTCCCACAATATTCAACGGAAAATTCCAAAAATAATTCATAAGTTTGAAGTTGCATGCAGTCATGAGTATCATAATGCAATTTTTCACCATCCTGCCTGGGACATCAATCCTCCTTTTGTCAGCATGTCCATGCTGTACACACCACAGGCCCATCAGTCACTTAGTAACCCTCTCATCATCAGACTGACTGACTTAGTGTGCATACAGTTCAGTACTACCCATGGTTTCAGGCATCCACTTGGGTTCTTGGAACTTATTCCCCTCAGGTGAGGGTAGAAATACTGCATTGCTTTACCTAGTTCATGACAATACTGTATTAGCTGAAGATAGTTGTACAAAATGTTGAAGTTAATTGGCTAATAATTAGAAAGTATTCTAGGGTGGCACCTGTAGCTCAGTAGGTAGGGCACCGGCCACATACACCGGGGCTAGTGGGTTGGAACCCAGCCCAGGCCAGCTTAAAAAAAAAAAAAAAAAAACAATGACAACTGCAACATAAAAAAAATAGCCAGGCATTGTGGCAGGTGTCTGTAGTCCCAGCCACTTAGGAGGCTGAGGCAAGAGAATCTTTTAAGCCCAAGAGTTTGAGGTTGCTGTGAGCTGTGATGCCATGATACTCTACTGAGGGCAACACAGTGAGACTCTGTCTCCAAAAAGACAAAAAAAAAGAATTCTATAATGCCTTATGTGGATGCTACAACACTTTGTGTAAGGTATTGATTTATCCTTCACTTTTGTCATAACACACCTTAATCCAGACTAACCAACAGGATTATTAATGGACCTGTTCAAATCTCTATGGTACAGTTAAGTCCTCACTTAACACTGAGGACAGCTTCTTGGAAATTGCAACTTTGAGCAAAACAACTATTATGAAACCGGTTTACCATAGGATAATTAACATTAAACCAGAGTTAAGTTCCTATGTATATTTCTGGTCACAAAAACATCAAATTAAAACTCAAAACACTTTCAATATTAAACACTGAAATAAATGTAAGCTATACATACAGTTCAGAAAGATAAATAAGGCGGTGCCCATAGGTCAATGGTTAAGGCGCTGGCCACATACACCGAGGCTAGCAGGTTCAAACCCACCCAGAGCCAGCTTTAAAAAAAAAAAAAAATAGAAAAAAAAACAATGACAACTGCAACAACAAAAAAAAATAGCCACACATTGTGGTGGGTGCCTGTAGTCCCAGCTACTTGGGAGGCTGAGACAAGAGAATCACTTAACCCCAAAAGTTTGAGGTTGCTGTGAGCTGTCACACCATGGCACTCTACCCAGGATGACAGCTTGAGATTCTTGTCTCAAAAAGATTAACAAAAACAAAAATTATCGGAGGCGCCTGTAGCTCAGTGGGTAGGGCACTGGCCACATACACTGGGGCTGGCAGGTTCAAACCCGCCCGGGCCAGCTAAAACAATGACAACTGCAACAACAACAACAACAGCCAGGTGCTGTGGCAGGCTCCTATAGTCCCAGCTACTTGGAAAGCTGAGGCAAGAGAATCACTTAAGCCCAATAGTTGGAGGTGGTTGCTGTGAGCTGTGAGGCCACAGCACTCTGAGGGCAACATAGTGAGACTCTGCCTCAAAAAAAAAAAAAAAAAAGAAAACAAGAATTACCCAAGTTTTGGTGAATCAGTGAGTGATGGTAGTCCTACTGGTAGTGGTTTAAATCAGGAATAAATCAAGGTAGTGGGTTAATCAAGGAATAAATGTTCACAAAGCGAAAATTGTAAGGCGCACCTCCTACCATCATGCAGTTCAAAAACAAACAACCATAGGCCAGGTGAGGTGGCTCACGTCTGTAATCCTACCATTTTAGGAGGCCAACAGGAAGACCCTATCTCTACCAAAAAAATGTTTTTAATTAGCAAGGTGTGGTGGCACATGCCTGTAGTCCCAGCTACTCAGGAGGTTGAAGAAAGAGGATTGCTTGAGCCCAGAAGTTTGCTTACAAACTTTGCTTACAAAACTTACATTGAGCTATGATATCAAGCCACAGCACTCTAGCCTGGGTGACAAAACAACACCCTGCCCTTCCATCCACCCAAACAAACACAAACGTGGCAGGCTTTCATACCACATCACTTACTGTCATGGGTCTGTATGATTATCATAGACTCCTTGAGTTTTCATTTTACTATAATTTGTTATTATTCATTCATTTTCCAACTCATTTATTCCAGGTCAGGGTCTCAGATGGCAGAAGACCGTCTAAACAGCTTAGGAAACCAGGCAGGAACCCATGTGGGACAGGACACAATGCTATCACTGAGCACATTCACACACCGCCCTATAATCATTCAGACTAGGACCACTGACTAGCGCCAATGCACTTAACATGCACATCTTTAGGATGTGAAAGCAAACAGGAGTACCTAGAAGAAACCTACACAGACATGAGGAAATGTGCCAAATCCACAAAGCAGCTCCAGCTGGGAATCAATTTTTTTTCATCAGTGTTACAACAAAACAACACTAAACCAAACGGCACTATTGGAGGACATGCTTTTATTTCATTCAACAAACTAGCTCTATACTAAAATGACAAAGACAACCTAAGTAGAATGAAGTTGAAATTTCGACTAACAGGTGAAATTATCACTTAACTCTAGATTTTTAAAGGCCTTTAACAAAAAAATAGTTCTTATCTGTCACTCAGGATAGAGTGGATGGTGCAATAATCATAGCTCACTGCAGGCTCAAACTCCTGCACTCAGGTGATCCTCTCACCTCAGCCTTCCTAGAAACTGGTACTACAGGTGCGTGCCTCTGTACCTACTGCCCTTAATTTTTTTTCTTGAGACAGTCTCACTTTGTCACCCTTGATAGAGTGCTATGGTGTCACAGGTCATAGCAACCTCAAACTCTTGGCTCAAGCAATCCTCGTGCCTCAGTTTGTCTTTCTTTCTTTCTTTTTTTTGAGACAGAGTCTCAAGCTGTTACCCTAGGTACAGTGCCACAGAGTTACAGCTCACAGCAACTTCAAACTCTTGGGCTTAGCTGGTACGACAGGCGCCCATCACAACACCTGGCTATTTTTTTGTTACAGTTGTCACTGTTGTTTTTTTTTAAGCTGGCCCAGGCCAGATTCGAACCCACCAGACTCGGTGTACATGGCCAGCACCCTACCCACTAAACAACGAGCACCGCCAGTTTTTCATTTTTAGTAGAGACAGGGTCACACTCTTACTCGGGGTGGTCTCGAACTCATGAGCTCAAGCAATCCACCCACCTTGGCCTCCCAGAGTGCTGACATTACAGGTGTGAGTCACTACATCCAGCCTACTGGCCTTATTTTTTAAAAAAGGAAAGAAGGGCAGTACCCGTAGCTCAGTGGGTAGAGCGGCCCCCACATACACCTAGGCTGGCAGGTTCGAACCAGGCCCAAACTGCTGAAACAACGACAACTGCAACAAAAAAAAAATAGCCAGGTGTTGTGGAGGGCACCTGTAGTACCAGCTACTTGGGAGGCTGAGGCAAGAGAATCACTTAAGCCCAAGAGTTTGAGGTTTCTGTGAGCTGTAACGCCAGGGCACTCTACCTATGGTGACAGCTTGAGCCTGTCTCAAAAAAAAAAAAAAAAAGGAAAGAAAAGAAAAAGAAAAAGAAAAAGAAACAGGGGTTGCATAGGTTGAATAAAAGTAGATGAAACTGCCACGTGGGGCAGTAGCTCACCCCTATAATCCCAGCACTGTGGGAAGCTGAGGAGGGGAAATTGCTTGCACTCAGGAGTTCAAGACTTGCCTGAGCAAGAGCAAGACCCCGACTCCTAAAAAAAATAGAAAAACCCAGGTGGGTGCCAAGATGAGCGCCTATAATCCCAGCGGCTTCCAGAGGCTGAGGCAGAGGGATGCCCACAGCCCAAGTCTGAGTCTGCAGTGAGCTATGATGCTATTACATTCTGCTCAGGACCATAGGGTGGGACACTGTCTCAACAAAAACAACAAAAAGTAGATGAAACTATTAAACCATAGTTGGCCTTTTCAGTCCTATAGAAAACACAAATTCTAGGGGGGGGGCGCCTGTGGCTCAGTGAATAGGGCGCCGACCCCATATACCGAGGGTAGTGGGTTCAAACCCAGCCCTGGCCAAACTGCAACAAAAAATAGCCAGGCGTTGTGGCAGACGCCTGTGGTCCCAGCTACTGGGGAGGCTGAGGCAAGAGAATCACCTAAGCCCAGGAGCTGGAGGTTGCTGTGAGCTGTGATGGTATAGCACTCTACCAAGGGCAATAAAATGAGACTCTGTCTCTACAAAAAAAAAACAACACACAAATTCTAGGAAAAAAGGTTCAGCATAAAAGCATTACAGAAAAAAAAATCAAATGCTCCCTCAAATGTGAGAAGATAAACAGGTATAAATTCAATGAAACTAGTTGATTGAAAGTAGTTATTATTGCTATTTCAGAAAATTCACATGAAATTAAGCCAATTAATTTGACAGTGTAGACCAGAGTTTCTTGGCCTCAGCACTGCTGACATTTGGGGCTGGATAACTCCTTGTTATCAGTCAGCAACACTTATCCTTCACTTTTGTCATAACACACCCTAATCCAGACTAACCAACAGGATTAATGGGCCTGTTCAAATCTCTATGCTACAATTAAGTCCCCACTTAACATTGTGGACAGCTTCTTGGAAACTGCAACTTTAAGCAAAACAACTATTATGAAACCAGTTTTACCATAGGATAATTATCATTAAACCAGAGTTAAGTTCCTACGTATATTTCTGGTCACAAAAACATCACAAACTTATAAATTAAAACTCATCAGTGTTGTAACAAAACAGCACTAAACAAAATGGCACTATTGGAGGACCTGCTATAATTTCATTCAACAAACTAGCTCTGTACTAAAAAGACAATGACAACCTAAGTAGAATGAAGTTGAAAGACTAAAGGTGAAATTATCGCAATACTGGACAATACTCACTAGATACCAGTAACACTCCTCCCAGGTTGTGATGTTAAAAAATGTCTCCATGGCTCAGCGCCTATAGCTCAACAGCCAGGGCTCGAGCCATATACACCAGGGCTGGTGGGTTTCAAGCCAGCCTGGGCCTGCTAAAAACAACAAGGACAACTACAAAAAAATAGCCAAGCGTTATGCCGGACACCTGTAGGCCCAGCTACTTAGGAGGCTGAGACAAGAGAATCGCTTAAGCCCAAGAGTTTGAAGTTGCTGTGAGCTGTGATGATACAGCACTCTACTGAGGGCTACATAGTGAGACTCTTGTCTCAAAAAAACAAAAACAAACAAACAAACAAACAAACAAACACATGCACACACAAAAATGTCTCCAACCATTGTTAAACATCCTGTGGAGGCAAAAATCACCCCGGGTTAAGAATCAATCACTAGAGTAGAGCCATCCTTGATGCTCATTCTTACTATCTGAAAGTGCTAAAAGCAATGTAACCAAAGTTACAGAAAAACTTCCCTGAATAGATTGCATGACTCAGGGTAAAGTTATGACCTGAGTTTTCCAGTCTCCTTTTGATATGTCACATTCTCTAAAGGACAAGAGAAATACACCCCAAAACAGAGACATACAATTTTCATGCCTAGTTTTTGCTGGCAATCTTTAAAATTCCTAATTTTCAGACAAAGCCACAGAAAACATATTGTCTCATGTGAGACTAAGTTTGGTGGTGCAGGGTGGGTGCCTTTTTTGTTTAATCATATTAATTTGATTTTTTTTTTTTTTTGAGACAGAGCTCCCTTGGTCACCCTTGGTAGAATGCCATAGCATCTCAGCTCACAGCAACCTCAAACTCCTGGGCTGAAGCAATTCTCTTGCCTCAGCCTCCCTAGTAGCTGGGACTACAGATGTCCACCACAATACCCAGCTATATTTAGAGGCAGGGTCTCGCTCTGGCTCAGGCTGGTCTTGAACCTGTGAGCTCAGGCAATCCACCAGCCTCAGTGTCTCAACCTCCCAAGTGCTGGGATTACAGGCCTGAGCCACCACACTGAATTTTTTTTTTTTTTTGAGACAGAGTCTCACTTTGTCACCCTTGGTAGAGTTCAAACTCTTGGACTCAAGTGATTCTCTTACCTCAACCTCCCAAGTAGCTGGGACTACAGGCACCTGCCACAACGCCCAGATATTTTTAGAGGCAGGGTCTCGCTCTTACTCAGGCTGGTCTTCAACCTGTAAGCTCAGGCAATCCACCCACCTCGGTCTTCCAGAGTGTTAGATTACAGGCGTAAGCCACCGTGCCCAGCCTGGGGTGGGTGCTTTAACATACTTTATTTTGTCTTAGGCATTGATTATACCAGTAGATACACCTATGCTTAAGGTTGTTTCAGTGAAAATATTTGTAAGACTCAACTAGCCAGAATACTGGTGAAAATTAATATTCTAAGTAATGGAAGGGTTTAGAAGAAAGTTTTTTTCCAATTTTTCTGTTGTAGAAAATCTTTGTACCTTAGCAACAGAATGATGAATGTTAAAACATTTTTTTTTTTCTTTTAGAGACAGAGTCTCACTCTGTTGCCCAGGCTAGAGAGCCGTGACATCAGCAACCTCAAACTGCTGGGCTCAAGTGATCCTCCTGCCTCAGCCTCCCAAAGTGCTGAGATTAGACATGAGCCACTTCACCCTAATAAGGCTTTTTTTTATTTCAGATTACTATGAGTGTACAAACAGGTTACAATGTTTGCATCTGTTAGGTAAAGTCTCTATTGTAGTTGTGACCTGAACCCAGGTGTGCCATATACCCTTACACTGTGCCCTTTAGGTAGGAGCACACCGATCCTCCTCCCTCCTCCCTCTTAAGGCTTTCTTAATTGGCAAAATTTATTTGGCTTGGGTTCCTATTCATTTCAGGGGATAAATACACTTACCCTACCACTTTTGTTTATTCACCTGCTATACCAAGATGCCTACCTCCTAACTTGTAATATACTTTAACTGTGAGATACATCTAATGTGTTCTAACAATCAAAATATATGCCAAAAAGCACCTTTTAGAAATGTACACACATCATCAACTGCTTTGTACAAATATCAATAGTTACAAACCATACTTGCTAAAAAATATAAGTAACCAATTCTATCAATTCAAATATAAGTAACCACCTATACAGAAATTTGATTATACACTATTATGCAAAATAGAATTACTGGGAAATTTTAACTGTTTCCTGAATTAAACCAGAATCTCTGAGACAGATCCAACCTTATGCAGGTTTTTTGGGTTTTTTGTTTTCTTTTTTTGAAACAGAGTCTCACTATGTCACTCTCAGTCAAGTACTTAGGCATCACAGCTCACAGCAACCTCCAACTCTTGGGCTTAAGCAATTCTCTTGCCTCAGCCTCCAAAGTAGCTGGGACTACAAGCACCCGGCTGGTGGGATCACCGGAGCCCAAGAGTTCAAATTCAGCCTGGGCAACATAGCAAAATCCATCTCTAAAAATGATTCAAATATGCAGCAGGACTAAGAACTACAGCTCCAAGGCAACTGAAAGAATTTTTTTTTTTTTTTTTTTTTGAGACAGAGTCACTTTGTCGCCCTAGGTAGAGTGCAATAGGGCCACAGCTGACAGCAAGCTCTAACTCTTGGGCTCAAGGGATCCTCTTGCCTCAGCCTCCGGAAGAGCAGAGACTACAGGCCACAATGCCTGCCTATTTTTAGAGATGGGGTCTTGTTCTGGCTCAGGCTGGTCTTGAACCAGCAGTGAGCTCAGGCAATCCACCTGCCTTAGCTTCCCAGAGTGCTGGGATTACAGGCATGAGCCATCGTGCCTGGCCCAGATTTTTTTCTCTTTTAAATTAAAGCTTTCCCTTCACTTTTCCCTTGATGTTATTTACATATGTTCCTAGAATCTCAAAGATAACTCAGAAAATGCTTTAAAATTCAGACAAACTTAAAATATAGTTGTGTTATTTGAATGTTTTCTCAATATGAAACATAAATCCATAAAAAACTGTAACAGGAGGCCAGGCACAGTGGCTTACACCTGTAATCCTAGCACTCTGGGAGGCCGAGGCAGGGTGGATTGCCTGAGCCCACAGGTTTGAGACCAACCTGAGCAAGAGCAAGACCTCATCTCTAAAAATAGCCCGGCATTGTGGTGGGCACCTATAGTCCCAGCTACTTGGGAGGCTGAGACAAGAGAAGAATCACTTGAACACAAGAGTTGGAGGTTGCTGTGAGCTATGACAGCACAGCACTCTATCAGAACGATAAAATGAGACTGTCTCAAAAAAAAAAAAAAAAATAGACATGCCAGTCATTACAGGTAAATCCTAAACCAGTTCTCACACAAGTCCACACACATCTAGGGTTCCCTAAAGTACTTCAGGGAAATCTTAAAAGAATATGTGATCAAGATGCTAATAATGACTGCCTCTGGGAGTCAGAGAAGTAGAGAGGACTTCATTCTAATTTTTGGTTTACATATGATTCTCTGTTATTTCATTTGAAAAATTAGTATGAACAGGCTCGGCGCCCGTAGCGCCCGTAGCACAGTGGTTACTGTGCCAGGCACATATACTGAAGTTGGGAGGTTCGAAAAAACAACAATGACAACAACAACAACAAAAATAGCCAGGCACTGTGGCAGGTGCCTGTACTCCCAGCTACTTGGGAGGGTGAGGCAAGAGAATTGCTTGAGCCCAAAAGCTTGAATTTGCTGAGCTGTGAGACCATGGCACTCTACCGAGAGTGACATAGTGAGACTTTTTCTTAAAAAAAAAAAAAGAAAAAGAAAAAGAAAATAAAAAAATAATTAGGATGAACATATTCCTTATTCTACAACTGCTACCAAAAAAAAAGCATGCATACACCACAGGAAACCAATTTTTAAGCCTGTTCTAAATAAGCCCTACTCAGTAAAAACTAGGAAGTTATGCTAGTACACATCATCACTTTTCTCTCCTATTGTTATTTTTCCCAATTTCATCAAGACCATGAGACAGTAAACTGCAGCTAATAAAATGACGTGCTGGACTACTGTGACGCTTCATTTTACCAAGTGTTTCCTTTACAAGAGTTAAAGCAGCATCAGCAATTTCTAGAGAACAAGCTAGTTTCCATAGGAATTGAAAAAAGCACCGATTTGAATTTCGGACATTATCTTCAATACCGAATACTTAACACAGATTAGAACTCCGTAGGTTTTGCTTCTCAAATCTACTTTTCCGAAAGTAAGCCAAAATGTGAAATCACACCTTTTCAGGCCGTTAGTTTTTCTTCGAATTTCATAAAACATTCCACTCCCTCATATTCAAATTCTAAGACTGAGATTTATCTATTAAAAGATTCTTCAAGCACTGTTCTGTTCCTTTTGCTCAGATTTCGCAAGTGAACCTTCTGGTAATTTCAACAATGCACATGTTAAACAATGAAGCCAGGTTACATGACAGCCTCAATCGTATTGGTGAACTTATGGTGACTCCCTATTTGATCTTTACTTAATACGCTGACTATGATTTACGCCTTCAGGAAAGCAAAAAAACAACGTATCGTACCAAAAGTACTAAAAACCAATTAGGCCAATTCTTTTTACTTCCCTGACGGAAGTAAGTGTGGGTTGAAAACCACCTAATACTTGTAAGTGCCTCGAGATCGTCAAGATGAAAATAAAACTTCCAACTTTAAGGACCTTCGCAGCCCTCCAGTCCTTCACCAAAGGCTGAGCGACAAAGCATCGACCCTCCCGCCGCGGTCCGCTACCAGGAGAGCCGCTCGGCCCCAGGGCGTGCCCAGCCCCCAGCGGCCAGCTCTGCCCAGGGCGGCGCTCGCCCCGGCCGACGCTGGGGACGCGCCACCGGGAGCCAGGGGCCCTCGAGCCGCCCAGGACGAGCGCAGGGAGCGCCCAGGAACGGCGGCAGCCCAGAGCAGCGCTGGGCGCCTTTTCCCGGCGCCGCGCCGGATTCCTAAGGAGGGCTCCGGCCGCGCCTGACAGCCCGGGCCCCGCGAGAAGCCCCTAACCCTGAATTCGCGAGCCTAGGGACGCTCAGTCCCAGCTCCGGGACAAGGAAGGGCGGCGGCGATGGCTGGCGGCCGCCTCGGAGCAAAAGAGGGGGGGCGGGGGGCCGCCAAGTAATGGTCTGGGGCAAGTTGGACGCCTCACCTGCTCCTCTCGAGGCAGCCGCTACCACTCGCTGAGGGGACAACATGGACCTCCGCCTTCAGCAAGAAACAGCAGGGGCGCAGAAGAGAGGGGCGTAGTAGGGCAGGAACGAACCAGGCCCAGGAGGCGGGAAACGGGCGGGGCCTGGGCTCCAAAAGCAACTGGGGAAAGGGAGGGACGCGCGGAGCCGCGAGGGAGCGAGCGCAGGGCGTGCAGACAAGACACTGCAGGCTGCCCGAGGCGTGGCGAGGCAGGGCGCGCCGGGGCGGGAAACTGCACGCGGCGGAATCCCGCCACCGCCCGGCGCGTGTGCGCGTGCGCACAGAGCTGCGGCTACCTGTGGCAGGGCGCCCGACGCTACATCCGTTGGGAATTGTAGTCCCTCCGCCCCCTGGGTCCCGGCCAGCGGTCTCTTTTCTGCGCACTCATCCAGGGCGGAGAGGAAGCTGGGCAGGAGGAAGGCGGGGCTTGGCGCGGCTCTCCGCCGCGTGAACTACAACTCCCGGCAGGCTGTGCGTGGAGGGCGGGCCAACCCCGGTTCACCAGCGAGCCCCGCCCGGCGCCCAGCTTGGAGACCAGGCCCCGGGCGGAAGGCTGGGGGTGACCGGCGGAGAATCTCTACCCGCCGCGTTTGGGACGCTTTCGGTGTTCAGCGCGACTGAGGCTACGCATCGGTGGCAGAGAGAGGCCTCACCATGGGTGACGCGAACGTCACTGGGTTTTTAATGATTTTGACTTCATAAGGAGAGATCGCCGTGACTTCATTGTCATGCCACTAACCACCACCAATGTCAGCCCATATTCCTGTGTCTGGTCAAGCCTGTTGCGACTATTACTGCTCAAGTAACTAACATAAGAACTTCCAGTGAGACCTCTTCCACTGGTTTTGTCTATCCTAAGCCTTAGCCATCTTTTGTAAACCTCAGGTTTATAGAAACTTGTTTGGAAGCTGCTTTTGTAAACACACTTTTACTCAAACTGTATGGTAGATCAATACAAAACAAAGGTCTCTGAAAATGCTTTTATTTGCACTGTAATCTACCTGTGATTGGTAAATGTTACTTGCCACGTTTGAATCTTGGCCTCTGGATTTGTTGGGATGCGGGTAGATGGGAAGTTAAGGCATCCATTCCTACACCATCACCACCTCTTGACATCACTATTGATTGACTCATCCATTCAACCAATTATTCCACTCTCGTCTCTGCCTTAACTTTTATAACCTACCCAGAATCTTCTTCCACCCACCTCGGGGTCCTGCCAAACCTTAAGCTATTTTCTACTTCGAGAATGATTAGGACAGAGGTGAAAAGGTAAAAATAATTCTAGCTAATCCTACCTAAAAAGATCCTGTTTTTATTTCTTTTCCCCTGCCTCTTCTGATTTCTCTCCAAACTCTAAAGATTGTTTGAATACTCTCCCATAGGCTTTAGATCTAATCCAGGCATCTTGGACCAGCAAGAAACTAGAAGTGAAACATCCAGAAGTGGTTACTGGAGTTTCACGCTGGATGTACAGAAAGCAGAACCTCAAGGATATGACAAATCTGGGAATTTATGTGGAATGCTCAGAAAAAGAAAGGAGAGGCCGGTCGCAGTGGCTCACGCCTGTAACCCAAGCACCCTAGGCGGGTGGAGTGTTTGAGTTCACAAGTTGGAGACCAGTCTGAGCAAAAAAAAAAAAAGCGAGACCCGTCTCTACTAAAAATAGAAAGACTGGGCAGTGCCTGTAGCTCTGAGGGAAGGGCGACAGCCGTGTACACCAAGGATGGCAGGCTCCAACCCAGTCCTGGCCAGCTAAAACAATGACAACTGCAACAAAAAAAATAGCCGGGCATTGTGGCCGGCACCTGTAGTCCCAGCTACTTGGGAGGCTGAGGCAAGAGAATCGCTTGAGCCCAACAGTTTGAGGTTGCTGTGAGCTATGATGCCAGAGCAACGACAGCTTGAGACTGTCTCAAAAATAAAAAAATAAAAAAATATATATATAAAATAGACTGAGGCAAGAAGATCACTTGAGCCTAAGAGTTGGACATTGCTGTGAGCTATGACACTACAGCACTCTACCCAGGGCAATAGCTTGAAAAGGAGAGACCAAAGGCCAATTACTTGTCACAATTACAAGATGCTATGTAAGGATTTAAAATTGTACACACATCCCAGCAGTCTCAATACCCCTTCCCTGCATTACTTTTCTATATAAAACTTCTTGCCACCTAACTTAGGCTTTTTGTTTTGTTTGTCTCTTCCCACTAGAATCTAAGTTCCAAACAGATAGGAATTTTTGTCTACTTCGTTCACTACTATATCTCCAGTGCCTCAAACAGTGCTGGCAAATGGTAGAGACTCTTAGCTATTGAATTAATGAAAACACACAATACGCCTAACATCACTCTTTCTCGTTATTTCGTTATAAAGTTATATCTCATTTTAACCTATTGAATGAAATACCCTGTTCTATTTTAAGAGCTCTCGATAACAATCCACAGAAATAAATCCTGTTAGGAAGTGAATAACAAATACATCCTATCTATCTCAATATAACATCATCAAGGTCACTCTTAGCACATCAGCCTTCCCTATACCTTGGAGAAGCTTTTAGTGTTTGAAACAACACAGTACAAATCATAGGTGGACTTCAGGATTAGTCACAGCTTAGAAAGCAACCCTATTAATTTACACAGTATGACCAAAGGTTGAATGAACTTTCCTTGAGGTTTTCCAGAAGGTTACATGCAGACTGGTTTAACGTGTAAGACCACTTGCTTTGGAGTAACATTGACCAGGCTCTGAATTTTGGTTCTTATGTTCATTAACTGTCTTGGGTGAGTTACTTAAACATTCTGAACATTTTATCAACTGCAAAATGATTCCAAACAAAGTTGTTGTAAATTAAATGAGATGTGTTTGGCAATAGTGCTCAAAAGTTGGTAATCATCATATTCATCCTGGAAAAGCAAAACAAAGTTATAAGTATTCAAGATAAGTAGTTTATCAAGCATAAAAATAGCAAAAATTTTTCTGCAATGACATTCACTATGACTCAGATTTAAAAGCTTTCCAAAAATAGGGCATTTGTTAGGTGTCAGGTACTGTAAGAGGCAGTAATACTGCGTAAGACACATTCCTGTCTTCCAAAGACTCCGTCTTGTGGGGTAAATATTACTCACTGTGGCTATACAGTGACACACTTCAGCCTTCTGCCATCTTTGTGCAGGATTGGTGTTTAAGCAACTTGGAAGGGACAGGTTGGAATACTGTGCCCCTAAGAACCACTTAAATGTCTGTACTTGGCTTGTGTGTAAAATAGGGTAATGATTTGTCTTTGTTTATGAAAAGAAAATAGTCAATCCCACTTCACAAGGTGTTACAAAGTTGAATATTAAGCCCTCAACATGTTGATTTTTTTTTTGCAGTTTTTGGCCGGGGCTGGGTTTGAACCTGCCACCTCCAGCATGTGGGGCCGGCGCTCATTGAGCCACAGGCACTGTCCTAAGCCCTCAACATGTTAACTGAGTAAAAGCTTTAGATGTCAGCTGCTTCCTTATTGGTATTCTAGCCAATAGTGCAGCTATCTAACATTTCAAAAAACATCACTAGAAGGAAAAGAAGCAACCTGCATAGCTGTGTGTAGCATGTTATCATTTGTGTTAAAAGGGTGCATAAAGGCTTGGTGCCTGTGGCTCAAGCGGCTAAGGCACCAGCCACATGCACCTGAGCTGGTGGGTTCAAATCCAGCCTGGGCCTGCCAAGCAACAATGACGACTGCAACCAAAAAAAAATAACTGGGAGTTGTGGCGGGCGCCTGTAGTTCCAGTTACTTGGAAGGCAGAGGCAGGAGAATTGCCTGAGCCCAGGAATTGGAGGTGGTGGGTTCAAACCCAGCCCCGGCCAAAAAAAAAAAAAGAGGTGGATAAAGATATAGACTTGCTATGTTCACTTTTGTTTGTGTTTGCATCACATACACCAATCTGAAATTAGAATACGACTCACAAACCCACATCAGAGAAAAATCTCAAATAAATTCAAGAATTTAATGGTGGTAGCTCACGCCTGTAATCCTAGCACTCTGGAAGGCCAAGATAGTAGGATTCTTGAACTGAGGAGTTCAAGATCAACCTGGGCAAGATCTAGACCTCATCTCTACTAAAAAATAGAAAAATTAGCCAGGTATGGTGGTTCATGCCTGTAATCCTAGCACTTTGGGAGCCTGAGGCAGGTGGATTGCTTGAGCTTAGGAGTTCAAGACCAGCCTATGCAAGAGTGAGACTCCATCTCTACTAAAAAAGTAGAAAAACGAACCCAGCATCATGGCAGGTGTCTGTAGTCCCAGCTACTTGGGAGGCTAAGGTAAGAGGATCTCTTGAGTCCAAGACTTTGAGGTTGCTGCGGGCAATGCCCTCCTACCCAATGCAACAGAGTAAGACTGTCTCAAAAAGAACGAAAATTTTAAAAATTAAAAAAAAAAAATAGAAAATTAGCTGGGCATGGTGGTGCAAGCCTGTAGTCCCAGCTACTCAGGCAAAAGGATCGCTTGAGCCCAAGAGTTTCAAGTTGCTATTAGCTATAATGATGCTATAGCACTCTACATAGGGCAAGAGAGTGAGACTCTGTCTCAAAAAACAAACAAACAAACAAACAAAAATAACAAGAAGATGGAGAGGGGGTTCAGTGGTTTCCCACCCAATGGGCACAATGCATGGACATATGGTACACTCCATTACCTAGATGTAGGACACAACTACAACTCTAATTTTTACCTGTCAAGTGTAAATTATATAACCTAATGATTTGTACCTCATATTAATCTGGAATGTTAAAAAGAATGAAGAAAGAGAAAACTTTATAGCATGTATATACTTTTCAATATATGTGTGGGTATTTTATATATATATATATATGAATGACCTCTTAATGTAGTCAATTTTTTTTGTTGAGACAAAAGACTCACTTTCTCACCCTTGGTAGAGTGCTGTGGTGTTTAAGTACACACCAGCCTTAAACTATTGGGCTCAAACAATCATCTTGTCTCAGCCTCCCCAAGTAGCTGGGACTATAGGTGCCCACCACAATACCCAGCTATTTTTTTAGAGAGACAGGGTCTCACTCTTGCTCAGGCTGGTCTTGAATTCGTAAACTCAAGCGCTCCGCCTGCCTTGGCCTCCCAGAGTGCTAGCTAGGATTACAGTGTGAGCCAGGGTGCCTAGCCTTGTAGTAAAAAAAAAAAAAAAAAATTTTTTTTTTGCAGTTTTTGGCTGGGGCTGGGTTTGAACCTGCCACCTCCGGCATATCGGGCCAGCGCCCTACTCCTTTGAGCCACAGGCGCCACCCCAAAACTTTTTAATTACAATATATAGTTTCTTTTCCTTTCTTTTATTTATTTATTTTTATTTTTATTATTATTATTTTTTTTTATTTTTATTTATTTTTATTTTTTTTTGTAGAGACAGAGTCTCACTTTACCACCCTCGGTGGAGTGCCGTGAAGTCACAGGACTCACAGCAACCTCCAGCTCTTGGGCTTCTGCGATTTTTCTACCTCAGCCTCCGGAGCAGCTGGGACTACAGGCGCCCACCACAACGCCCAGCTATTTTTTGGTTGCAGTTCGGCCGGGGCTGGGTATGAACCTGCCACCCTCGGTATATGGGGCGGGCGCCCTACTCACTGAGCCACAGGCGCCACCCTTATTTATTTTTTTTAAGACATAGAGTCTTTTTTGTTTGTTTGTTTTTGTTTGTTTTTGTTTTTGAGACAAAGCCTCAAGCTGTCACCCTGGGTAGAGTGCCATAGCATCACAGCTCAGAGCAACCTCCAACTCCTGGGCTCAAGCAATTCTCCTGCCTCAGCCTCCCAAGTAGCTGGGACTACAGGCACCCGCCACTACACCCAGCTATATTTTTGGTTGCAGCCGTCATTTTTGGCAGGCCGGGCTGGATTCGAACCTGCCAACTCAGGTGTATGTGGCTGGCGCCTTAGCCGCTTGAGCCTCTTTTCTTTGTTTTTTTTGAGACAGAGCCTCAAGCTGTCACCCTGGGTAGAGTGCTGTGGCATCAGACCTCACAGCAACCTCCAACTCCTGGGCTCAAGTGATTCTCCTGCCTCCACCTCCCAAGTAGGTGGGACTACAGGTGCCCGCCACAGTGCCTGGGTATTTTTTTTTTTTTGGTTGCAGCCGTCATTGTTGTTTGGCGGGCCAGGGCTGGATTCAAACCCGCCAGCTCAAGCGTATGTGGCTGGTGCCTTAGCCTCTTGAACCACAGGCGCCGAGCCTATATAGTTTCTTTCTTTTTTTTTTGAGATGGAGTCTCACTTTGGTACCCTCGGTAGAGTGCAGTCGCGTCATAGCTCACAGCAACCTCCAGCTCTTGAACTTAGGCAATTCTCTTGCCTCAGCCTCCCGAGTAGCTGGGACTACAGGCACCCGTCACAACACCCAGCTATTTTTTTGTTGCAGTTTGGCTGGGGCAGGGTTTGAACCTGCCACCCTCGGTATATGGGGTCAGCGCCTACTCTCTGAGCCACAGGCGCCACCCCTATAGTTTCTTCTTTAAAGTCAAGAAAAAATAAGATAATGGGATGGCTTAGAAGCTGAGATGTGAAGCTGAGATGTTTAGCTGGGTGTGGTGGCACGTGCCTCCAGTCTTAGCTACTCAGGAGGCTGAGGTAGGAGGATCACTGGAGCCCAGGTTGCAGTGAGGTCTGATCACACCACTGCATGCCAGCCCAGCTGACAGAGAGAAAGACTTTGTCTCTGAAAAAAAAAAAAAAAAGAACCCAAGGTGGGAAATGATCTGTATAAACACCAGTCCTATAAAGACAGGAGGAAGAGATTTAGCACAGTGCCTCAGCAGCAAGGTGCTGGGAGGCTGAGGGAGGTGGATTGCCTCAGCTCAGTTCAAGACCAGCCTGAGCAACGGTGAGACCCCTGCCCCATCTCTACTAAAACTAGAAAAACTAGCTGGGCACGGTTCTAGCTGCTAAGGAGGCTGAGACAAGAGGATCAGTTGAGCCCAGGAGTTTGTTGCTGTGAGCTATGATGACAGCACAGCACTCAACCCAGGGCAACAGAGCAAGACACTATCTCAAAAAAAAAAAAAAAAAAGTTATTTGATGGAAGTCCTAGGAAATAGATATATTTGGGTACTCTATAGTGAACACTTTAAAAATCTCATCTGAGCCTTTCCTTGCCCAGAGACTTTCACTGAATCCCCATTATTCTTCAGACCCAGCGTCAGTTATTTAGTGCGATACTACAGCTTTTCCACACTCTGGTCCCAACATATCTTCCCTCTTGCCCCAATTCAAGCCCTCAGATCCAGCCAACTTGGTGTAACCAACAACCAACACACCTGATACACGGTCACAATTTTAAGCCGTTAGCCACCACACATAGTTGTGTAGTCTGTGTGTTCACAGAGACATCCTGCAGAGGGAAGGGGCAAGACGGGATCAAATCTAGGGCACATTCTGCTAGACACATCAGCATGGAACTGCATCCTGGGCTAGACTGGGGAGAAGAGGTCCTTTTTTGTGTGTGATTCATCTGCCCCCAATGGTACCTTTTCATATACGTGTACAAAAGCGACCCCTGTGTTTACTTCTTTCCTGTCTTTAATGACCCCCTATATCTCCAAACTCCTAGCCATCTAGGAGCACTATGGTTTTATGTTATTTGGGGTTGTTTGGGGTTGCTATTTAATTTGTACTATTTAACTTTATGTGAGTTATTTCTATGCACCAACTAGCTTATTAACTCACTGAAATTAAGACAAATATATTTTGGGCATCCCTCCAAAGATTCCAGGATTATTTTATACACACAGGTGATCAGTAAACATTCATGGAATGAATCATATATACAAATAAGCAAACATTCAGAGCAGAATCAGTCTCAGGAATGTTCACTGGTACAGCAAGCAAGAGAAAGCATAAAGGTAAGACAGCTTCAGAAATCAGACTACTCACAAAGGCTTCCTATGTAAAAAATTATCTGAAAGGTCTGAAGAGACCAGCAAGACCACATGAATGTCTTGATTTTAAACTTCTTTTTTCTGCTTCTAAATACTAGGAAAATGGGCTTCCTTTCCAGCTGGAGTCTCCAGATTCTAGAATTAGGCACCTGCATCATTTCTTTTCTTTCTCTTCTCTTTTCTTTTCTTTCTTTTTTTTGAGACAGAGTGCCATGGCGTCATGTCTCACAGCAACCTCAAACTCTTGGACTCAAGCTGGGGACTACACGCGCCCACCACAATGTCCAGCTATTTTTTTTGTTGTTGCAGTTGTCCTTGTTGTTTCAGCTGGCCTGGGCCGGGTTTGAACACACCAGCCTCAGTGTATGTGGCCAGCACCCTACCCACTGAGCTACGGGCGCCACCCCTGCATCATTTATTTCCTTAGCACTTAATAATACAGATATTTTAAAAACATATGCTTTTATGAGAATGGGTAGTTAACTGGCATGGTTATTACATCAGCTGTTATTTCCCTTTGCCATCTAAGGCACAGTTTGCTGTATTATCAGCTGATGCTGTAAGTGGCAGAGTATGATATTTGCCACAAAGTTATTTTGGGAAATTTGTGCCTTTTTCAGAGTGTTGCAAGGGCCAGGAGTTGCCCCTGCTTTCCATCTGGGCTTTATCTGACCTTAAAAACTGACAAGGGCAGATGTAGTCTACAGCCTATTCTAGAAGATCTCAGATAGCTTTTCCACTATGTGGCATTCTAGCTGACAACCTCCCCCTTCATGAGGTTGCATCTTTACAGGATTTGCTGATTCTGCAATTGCACTTTGGGTCATCGATTGCTGCTTTAGCAATAACAAAGCCTACAGTCTTGATTTTTATTATTTCCAGGACATATGCCCTCTTTAAAAAAAAAATTGTGTACCTTACAAATATTTTACCTGATGTAGGGGGGCTTTAAATTTGGCAAGCCAACCCAGAAGAAGCAAAAAAAAATGAATAAAATCCAATGTAAGTTGGATGTCTGGTTTCAAGTATTTACACTGCTAAAGACCTCATTTAGGCCATGAATATAATTCAATTATATGTATTTTGTGCTTTATTCTGAATTTGTTTAACTTCTTTTTTTTTTTAGATGGAGGTAAAGCAGCGGAGGCGGGGGTCTTTCCTATGTTGCCCAGGCTGGATTTAATTGCGGGGCTCAAGGGATCTTCTCCCCTCAGCCTCTGGGTAGCTGCCTCTAGTTTTATTCTTAACTTTTAATACTTCATTTTATCATCCTCCCTCATGATCACAACGAGGATGTTCTTATCTCCTGGTTCTTTTTCCTTCAGCAGCTCAGTATTTTCTTCCTCCTAACAGTGCTTCTCTATCTCAGAGTCTATTCCGAGGAAAAGACAACCTTAAGACCCGAGGTTGGACCCCCTGGCAACAGTAACGAGGTAAGAATATGAAGCAGGTTCTGCGACTGTATTGCAATGTGATCGGAATGACTATGGTTTTTCATTCTGCACAGCAGGTTTCTCCACCTACGAAACGGGGGGCCGTGCCATGTCTGCCTCACGGTGAGGAGATATTACGACATTCAGATAACTTCCCAAAGCACCTTGCAGAGTGGGCCTGCTCTACACTGTGGTTTTCATCTTTTTTTGGAATCACAGGCGGGAACGCATCCACCGAAAGACAGCGACTCCGGCATTTATGGGGAAATTTCCACCTAATGAAAGCACAAAGAAATTTCTGCCGTTGAAAATACATAAACCGCCATCCCAAAACACTTACGTAAAGAGTTCTAAGGGGAAATACTACCCCGCAGTCCCTCGCGTCAGCCGCAGTGGGCGGGGCTTGCTGCTCAGCCACGCCCCTCGCGTCGGGTCCCTGAGGGGAGCGCCCCACCCAGGCCGCGCGCGGAGCGCGGCGGGAGGCCAGTTTTGCCCCTCCTTCCCTGCCCAAGCGCGGAAAGACAGTTCTTGCGCCTGCGCCCTGCGCTTCTGTGCTCTGGGGCGCCGGCTCGCGGGGCGTCTGTGCGCGTGCGCGCTCGCACTCCCGCCCTCTCGTTGCGCTCGGCTGAGTCAGTCAGTCTGTCCGAGTCTGTCTTCGGAGCAGGCGGAACGCGGGGACTTGGAAGAGCTACCTGCTTGGTTATTCTATTTCCCTTCCCTCACCTCCGCCCCATATCTCTCTTCACCCTTCTCCCGCCCTTGCTCGCATAACCATGGCGGAGCCGTCGGCGGCAACTCAGTCCCCGTCCATCTCGTCGTCGTCCTCCGGGGCCGAGCCGTCCGCGCCCGGCGGCGGCGGGAGCCCGGGAGCCTGCCCCACCCTGGGGGTGAAGAGCTGCGGCTCCTCTTGTGCTGGTGAGACTTGCGGGGGAGCCCCCGCCCTGGGCGGGCGAGCGGGGGTCCGGGAGTTGGGGGTGGGAATCAGGACGCGGGCGTAGGGCGAATTACCCGGGACTACTGACGGCTTCGGCCCCGAGGGACGAGCGTTTGGAAAATGGGCAAAGGGGGAGGGAAACATAAGGTCGTGCAAGCGGTGAGGAAATAACGGGGTGTGGGGAAAACAGGTTGGGGGCGGGGAGGTAGTCTGGAGAGTGGGTGTTAACGCCGAGACTGGGCAGGTGGGAAAAAACACTAGCTCGCGGGAGGGTGGGGTAAAATGGAGAACTGCTCGATGCATGTGATGAACTGTGTTCGGGGAGGTGAAAGCCCTCTTCTGAACCGGGGTGATTTAGTGGAGGATTAGCGAGATTGAGAGGATTGGGGCAGGTGGGTCGTGGGAGAAATGATTGGTTACGATTTTGAGGAGATGGTGGTGAAAGGGTTCATAGCAGGTTTGCAGACCGATGTTGACATAATCGAACACATACAACAGTCATCCGAACATTTTTTGGGGGGGTTGCCCATGAGGAAGTTTAATGGAAGCAACGTAGGCCCCCTCCCTTTTTTTTATAGTATTAGGTTAGACTTTATGAATGCTCGATTTTTCTTAGGCTCCGAGGTGGAAGGGGGCGTGATGAAAATAGCTCTGCAAAGATTTGGGAGGGAGCTGCGGATGGTCCAAGATGGATCCGTGGCTGTATCTGCAACATAGCCTGCTCTTCACTGGCACTGCGTGGGGGTGGGGACGTGCAATCAGTCGCTTATATTCTAGAAGATAATAAATAGAGTCGTGCCAAGCCATCAACATGCTTTGATTTCATGTTTTCTGTGGGCTGTTGTTGATAGCAGTATAACAAAAGGTATTTACTGCAGAAAGGGGGAGGGGGGCGAATTCAGACAAAGCAGGGGCTGCTTGAAGCTCCTTTTCCCATTTCTGTGAAAGACTAGGAGGGAAGCTGCAGGTCTCCTTTAGTTTCCATTGTATATGCGTCTGCCTGCTGGTGAGAGCCGGCTGGCAAGCTCCCCTTATGCAGAGATCTGCAGTGCAGATGCCTTCTTGAGGAAAAAAATGCAACATGGGCAGGTGGTGGTTCTTAAAGGAACTGAGTCGTGGAAGGAAAACAATTGCATTTTGTCGAAGGAGGGGCCATAAACACAGGAGAGTTCAGATAATTTTGTTTTCTGATTTAGTTAGGTTAAAGGATTTTGAGAGGTTTTTAAATGCCTTGTTGTCCCTTTTGGCAAACTCTTGGGTTGTTTGTTCTAAAGAACATGTAATTTCTGATCCAAGTTAGCTTTCAATGTATTCTTCATGTGTTTTTCTATCAGTAGATTTCCACCTGTCTGAGAGCCTTGGAGTCCTGTTGAATTTTCCATTGTAGTTATGGCCATTTCAGTAAAAACCGGCAGTATCAGAGGAACCTTCTGTAGATAAAAGAATGAGGCAGCAAATTTGGAACCCTTGTTCCCTTTAAACCATCAGTGTTTCTCCTCCAAATTTTTGTGTTCTGGGCTAAGGTCCAGATGAACAGCAGCTTCCTTATAATTTAGCAACTTGGTCTGTTGGCTTTAATCATTTGTCACTGCTTATTGTTTAGGATTGACCCTTTTGTGCATACCTTTTGACTTGTCTTGATTTTCGATTTTTGATTCTGACCAATGTTTTAGGAATTGGCCCTTTGTGGTCAAAAAAGACAGATGTTAAGCATTAAGGAGTCATTCTAGTTAGCAAGCATTAAAATTTAATCTGGGGTCCAGCATATAGTGGCTCATCCCAGTAATTCCAAGCACTTTTGGAGACTGAGATAGGTTTTCTTGAGGCCAGAAGTTTTTAAGTTTGAGGCCTGGGCAACATTTTGAGACTCCATCTCTATATTAAACAAAAAAATTAGCTGGGCATGGTGGTGTGTGCCTATAGTTCCAGCTACTCCAGAAGCTGAGGGAGGAGAATTGCTGGAGGCCAGGAATTTGAGGTTGCTATGATGATGCCACTGCACTTTATCTAGCTTAGATGACAGAGCAGACCTTGTCTCAAAAAAAAATTTTAGTCCTAACATTTATAATCAAATGATGAAATCATTGAGAATCACTTTTTTTATTCCTTTAGTGCACTTGTAAGAGAATTGGCTCTTTTACTAGGCCATCAAAATAAGAACATTTTGTTCACAGATACACTACCACCACAAAGTAGACCCTAAATTGGCAATACAAATTTAATACCAACAATGTATATTTGTTTGGTTTATGTTTCTGATATTCTTTAACTTTGTCACAGTTCTTATTTATTATTGGCTTCACCTTGCTTATTTTATGTACTTTTTTTTGTGTGTGTGAGTAGAGACCGAGTCTCAGTTTGTTACCCTTGGTAGAGTGCCGTGGCATCACACAGTTTACAGCAACCTCCAACTTCTGGGCTTAGGCGATTCTCTTGCCTCAGCCTCCCAAGTAGTTGGGACTACAGGTGCCCACCACAATGCCCAGCTACTTTTTGTTACAATTTGGCTGGGGCCAGGTTTGAACCTGCCACCCTGTGTATATGGGGCCGGCGCCCTACCCACTGAGCCACAGGTGCCGCCCTTATGCACTCTTCTTTATGATAGTAGAAAAGTGCTGAAATTATATGTTTTGCCAAAAGTTGTGGAATTAATATTCTGAAGTGGTGTTCTAAATACATGGGTTTGCGAAAATGTAATTTCTAATATCTAGTATCAAATGTCTCACCCTTTGTTTCTTAGTAAAATTTTATTACAGAATTTGTATTTCTTAGATCAGCTTTAGATACTTTATCATTATTCCCACTTAGAACCGTGTCTGATGTATGGTAGTATTTTCTCTTTTTTACTGACATGGAGTCTGAAGCTGTTGCCCTGGGTAGTGCTGTGGCATCATAGCTTACAGCAACCTCCAACTCAGGCTCAAGTGATCTTCTTGCCTCAGTTTTTTCTGTTTTTTAGTAGAGACATAGTCTCCCTTTTTGCTCAGGCTGGTCTCGAACTTGTGAGCTCAAGCAATCCACCCACATTGGCCTCCCAGAGTGCTAGGATTATAGGTGTGAGCCACTCCCCTCTGGCCTATAGTAGTACTTTCTGAGTATTTGTTCAGTAATTCAACAAATTTATGAGCTGGAAAAGTATACCTGAAAAATAAACTGATACTCTATCTTAAACTCTTATTTACTGAAAGCGTACATTAATTAATATTGTCTAAAAAGCATTAATACAGTGTTGGTGGGCCCAGTGCAGGATCTTCATTTGTTGGGTCACTACTTGAATTGGAGTACCCCTTCTTCCCTGCAGTATTTCTCCATCTCACAGAGGAAATGGCTTAAGCTTTTGCAGCAAGAAAAAAAAGTGAAGTTTGTTACTCTAAAACTTACTGGAAATGTAGATGCAAAAAAATTACCTTGATTATTTAAAAAATGTGAAAATGCTGCTGTCAGCCTTCAGCTTCATGTTCTTTCACCAAATTCTCCTTGGTTTTAATTAAAGAAGAGTGATTGTTTGGTGTCCTGCAGAAAACAGTTTTGTCTTGACTGACCTATTCACTGATGAATTTTAGAAATATTTGTTTCTGGCGGCACCTGTAGCTCAGTGGGTAGGGTGCCGGCCACATCTACCCAGGCTGGCCGGTCGGAACCCAGCCCAGGCCAGCTAAACCAGCAATGACAGCTGCAACAACAAAAAAATATCTGGTCATTGTGGCAGGTGCCTGTAGTCCTAGCTACTTGGGAGGCTGAGGCAAGAGAAGGGCTTAAGCCCAAGAGTCTGCAGTTGTTGTGAGCTATGACATTATGGCACTCTACTGAAGGCGACATAGTGAGACTCTGTCTCAAAAAAAAGAAAAGAAATAATTGTTTCTGGCCGGGAGCAATGCAGTGGCTCATGCCTATAAACCCAGCACTTTGGGAGGCCAAGATAGGTAGTATTGCTTGAGCTCAGGAGTTCAAGACTAGCCTGAGCAAGAGCAAGACCCATCTCTACTAAAAATAGAAAAATTAGCCAGGGGTAAGTGGTGGGCACCTGTAGTCCTAGCTACTCAGGAGGCTGAGGCAAGAGGATCCAATGAGCCCAGGAGTTTGAGCTTGCTGTGAGCTATGACACGGGACTCTACCAAGGGTGACAGAATAAGATCTGTCTCAAAAAAAAAAAAAAGAAAGAAACTTGTTTCTGCATACAGGTAGAGAATGAGTGATGGCAGTCTCTGGTTCCCTGTTAGGTACTATTGGAACCAACAGTATAGTCTGCTCAGAGAAGAAGGTTGGGAGCCAGATGGCTTCTCAGATTATATCTTTGAAGGAAACCAAACATTTCCAACGCAGAAATTTGAAGTTGAGATGAAAGGGACTGAAATATTTAGTGTTCTTTTCAGAATGAGAGTTGCCTTTATTAGACATTAAGTATAAACATGTGTCTAATGTCTGAACTTTATTTTATTTTTTTGAGACAGAGCCTCACTATTGTCGCTCTTGGGCTTAAGCAATTCTCTTGCCTCAGTCTCCCAAGTAGCTGGGACTACAGGTGCCTGCCCCAGTGCCTAGCTATTTTTTGTTGCAGTTGTCATTGTTGTTCAGCTGGCCTACGTTGGGTTTATGTGGCTGTCGGCCCAGGTTGGGTTTATGTGGCTGTCAGCCCAGGTTGGGTTTATGTGCCACCCTCGGTGTATGTGGCTGTCACCGTAACTACTATTCTACGGGCGCTGAGCCGTATTGGCTGAACTTTAAAAGTACCTCAGTAGTTTACTGTTTAATGTGATGTTGAAATTCCATAACTTGCTAAAGATTTTCTTTATTGTTATGAAAATCATAATGCCAAAATCAAGACATTTCATAAGTCTGTTCATAGAAATTAGCTCAAAGCAGAAACACATTGGGCAATTGCCAATTTCTTTCCTCGCTCATGAATACTCTGTGTACTTTTTGTGGTATCATTTTCTTTTTCTTTCTTTTTCTTTTTTTTTGAGGTAGAATATCACGTTATCGCTATTTTTTGTTGTTGTTGTTGTTGTTGTTGTTGCAGTTTGGTCAGGGCCAGATTCCAACCTGCCACCCTCAGTTATATGGGGCCAGCGCCCTACCCATTGAGGGACAGGCACCACCCTGTGGCATCCTTTTCACACTTTATTCTTTATTTTATTTTATTTATTTATTTGCAGTTTCTGGCTGGGGCTGGGTTTGAACTCCACCATATGGGGCCAGTGCCCTACTCCTTTGAGCCACAGGCGCTGCCCTTTTTATTTTTTATTTTTTTTGAGACAGAGTCTTACTGTGTTGCCCTGGATAGAATGCTATGGCATCATAGCTCACGGCAACCTCTTAACTCCCAATCTCTCTTGCCTCAGCCTCCCAAGTAGCTGGGACTACAGGCGCCCACTTACTTTTTTTCTTTTTCTTTTTTTTTTTTTTTTGAGACAGTCTCAAGCTGTCTTCCTGGGTAGAGTGCAATTTCTTTTTTTTTTTTTAGAAATCGCCCTTTAGCAATTCTCTGGCCTCAGCCTCCGCAAGAGTTTGAGGTTGCTGTGAGCTCTGATGCCTCAGTACTCTACCCAGGGGCAACAGCTTGAGACTCTGTCTGGTTTTGGTTTGGTTTTTTTGCAGTTTTTTGCTGGAGCTGGGTTTGAACCCACCACCTCCAGCATATGGGGCCAGCACCCTACCCCTTTGAGCCACAGGTTCTGCCCTAAAAGAAGATTTTTATGCTTTTTTTTCCCCACAAGTAAATAAGTTGTTTGTGACCCTTCACATTAGTGTCATAAATCTACCATTCCCTTTTACTCAAATAGTCTGTTCAGGGGATAGGCAGAGTCAAGATCTTTTCTAGGTGGCTTGGCCTGACATTAATATTCTTAATATTTTCTGCAGCATCCTGACTATAGTAAATGTTGTTATGATACATTATAAAATTCCTGTCCATGGGGAAATACGGGTACAGGAGAGAGCAACAGCAGTCATGTCAATATGTTCCACAGATACCTGCTGACTTGGGTTGTTTTTATTACCTGGAAATAAAAAGTTTGTTTCAATGATCTTTTATTTAATGATTAATTGGTTGGAGACACAGTCTCACTCTGCTGCCCAGGCTAGAGTGCAGTGGCATTTTCATAGCTCACTGTAGATCCTCCTGCCTCAGCCTCCCAAGTAGCTGGGATTGTAGGTGTGTTAAAAAAAAAAAATTAGCCATGCTAATTTTTTTGAACATAGTCTCACTTTGTCATCCTCTGTAGAGTGCTTTGCCGTCATAGCTCATAGCAACCTCAAACTCTTGGGTTCAAGCAACTTAGAGGTGGGGGTCTCGCTCTTAAAACTCAGGCAATTCACTCACCTTGGCCTCCCAGAGTGGTAGGATTACAGGCGTGAGCCACTGCACCCCGACCAGCCCAGCTAATTTTTGTAGAGATGGGAACTCAAACATCTAGCCTCAAGCAGTCCTATCTCTGCCTTCCAAAGTGCTGGGATTACAGGCATAACCCATCACCCCTGGCCTCAGTGCTATTTTCTTTTACTGACTAATTCATGAGTAATTAAATCATGAAAATTGTACTAAACAAATCTATATATGTTTAATAGGTGAGCTTTTTACCCTAAATTGACATATCTAGGGAATCATTTACTAGTTGCTGGTGAGCGTATCGCTGTTTTTATTTTTGATGTTTAAGAGATGATCTGGAAAAATGTAAAACTAATATTATTGCTTTATTGATCCTGCTTTGAGTTCATTATACATTAGTTGTGATATGAGAGTCACAGGCTAATCCTGTGCATGTTTTGAGCGTTTCATAAAATGAAGTTTGGTACTGAAGGGGTTGGTGACATGTCTGTCATTGAAGGAGAAAGTTAAGCTTTCCAGCTTTGAGCTAAGAATTTGTTCTACACAAAAGCCACTTCTCTTTAGATTATCGGTAATCACAGAATTTACCATTTTTATAATCCTGAGTAAAATTACAAAGGTTCCAAATAAGTACGTTTTGTAATAGAAATGATTTTTTTTTTTTTTTTTTTGAGACAGTCTCTCACTATGTCGCCCTCAATACAGAGTCCTGCCGTCACAGCTCACAGCAACCCAAACTCTTGGGTTTAAGTGATTCTCTTGCCTTAGCCTCCTGAGTAGCTGGGACTATAGGTGCCTACCACGACACCCGGCTATTTTGTTGTTGTTGTTGTTGTTGTTGTTGCAGTTGTTGTTGTTTAGCTGGCCCAGGCCCGGTGTGAACCTACCAGTCTTGGTGCACGGGGCTGGTATTATAATCACTATGCTATGGATGCCAAGCCATAGTAAATTTTTAGATAAAAATTATTAAGATGATATTTTGTTCACATAATTAGCTTATCAAGAAGTTGCCCAGGGCGGTGCCTGTGGCCCAGCGGATGGGGCATTGGTCCCACATGCCAAGGGTGATGAGTTCGAACGAGCCCCGGCTAAACTGCAACAACAACAAAAAAAAAAGAGAGAGAGAAAAATAATTAAGAAAAAAAAAAAAGTTGCCCAGAAAACTGACTCATCTTTGGGTTTATTTATTTATTTATTTTTTTTCTTGAGATAGAGTCTCACTTTGTCACCCTCTGTAGAGTGCTATGGCATCATGGCTCAAGCAACCTCAAACTCTTGGGCTCTAGCTATTCTCTTGTCTCAGCCCCGCAGGTAGCTGGGACTATAGGCAACCACCACAATGCCAGGCTATTTTTCTGTTGTAATTTGTTTTGTTTTAGCAGGCCTGGGTTGGGTTCGAACCCACCAGCCTGGGTGCATGAGGCCGGCACCCTGACTGCTGAGCTACAGGCGCTGAGCCTTACTTTTTTTTTTGTTTGTTTGTTTGTTTGTTTGTTTTTTTGTTTTTTTTTTTAAATTAAATTATAGCTGAGTATATCTTATTTATTTATAACACCTATTAATTCTAGAGTTTTTTTTTTTTCTAGATTAATGTGAAAGTACAAACAATTAGGTTATAGCGTTTGGATTTGTTAGGTTTGCTTTTGTTAGGTAAAGTCCCTGTTGTGGTTGTGTCCCTACATGCAGGAGGTGTGCCATATACCCTTACATTGTGCCTGTTAGGGGAGCACACCAATCCCCCTCCCTCTCCTGTCCCTAAGAGTTATTTTGGATCATATAGTATCATGTATGTTTTGAAAGAAGGGTGTATGGTTTTGTTTTTTTAAGAGGCAGAGTCTTAGTCTGTCACCCTGGGTAGAGTACTGTGGCATCATAGCTCACAGCAACCTCACATTCTTGGGCTCAAGCGATCCTCATGCCTCAGCTTTCCAAGTAATTGGGACTATAGGCACCCACCATGATACCCAGCTAATTTTTCTATTTTTAGTAGAGATGAGGTCTTGCTCTTGCTCAAGCTAGAAGAAATGTGTATGTTAAATAAGTTCAGCTATACTCAGTATTGCTTGTGATTCCATCACTGGAACCTTTTACTACATATCTGTGACTAATGTAAGATAAGTTACTCTGTGATATTGCAGTGTCAGAGAGAATCTCTTTAAATATTGTTACAGGATTTGTATCTCCATTTTCCATTATGGGAGGAGGTTAACAGCAGGTAATAGTATATATATATATATATATATATATATACTTTTTTTTTTTTTTTTTTTTTAGATAAAGTATATATTGTCCAGGCTGGGCTACCCTCTCACCTTCTCTGGTAGCTGGGATTATAGATGTGTACCATCTCATCCTACTCAGATAACTTTTCTTATCTGTTTTCACCAATCAACTGATTTATTATTCTTTATAACTAAATCATAACCTAAGCAGGAGAGAGCAGGGCATGTGAACTTTTTGACATGTTCTTCATTGGCAGCTTGCCCTTCAAGAAATATGGAAGGATATTCTGTATTTTTTAAAATAAAAAATGAAATATTTTTATATTTTACATTTTTTTGTTGTTGTTGAAACAGAGTCTCACTTTATCGCCCTTGGTTCAGTGATATGGAGTCACAGCTCACAGCAACCTCCAACTCCTGGGCTTAGGCAATTCTCTTGCCTCAGCCTCTCAAGTAGCTGGGACTACAGGTTCCTGCCGCAACACCCGGATATTTTTTTGTTGCAGAGGTCATTGTTGTTTTAGCTGGCCTGGGCCAGGTTGGAATCCACCAGCCTCAGTGTATGTGGCTGGAGCCCTACCCATTGAGCTACAGGCATCTCCTGGAGAACTTTTTTTTGAGACAGCCTCAGCTGTTGCCCTGGGTAGAGTGCTGTGGCATCACAGCTCACAGCAACCTCCATCCAATTCCTGGGTTTAAGCGATTCTCTTGCCTCCGCCTCCCAAGTAGCTGGGACTACAGGCATCCGCCACAATACCTGGCTATTTTTTGGTTGTGCTTGTCATTGTCCTTTGGCAGGCCCGGGCTGGATTCAAACCCGCCAGCTCTGGTGTATGTGGCTGGTGCCTTAGCCATTTGAGCTACTATTATTTAACAAAAATAATACAGAGACCCTTTTGTCCTGTGACTTGAAGGTATTTCATCAGTGACTGTTGTGTTCATTTCTTAATTATACATGTGAGATAAGAGTACTTGATTTTTTTAAATTTTTATTTATTTATTTATTTATTTATTTTTGTTATAGAGTCTCACTCTGCTGCCTCTGTAAAGTGCCATAATGTCATTGCTCACAGCAACCTCAAGCTCCTGGGCCCAAGTTACCCTCTTGCCTCAGCCTCCCCAGTAGCTGGGACTACAGGTGCCTACCACAACACCCAGCTAGTTTTTCTATTTTTGGTACAGGTAGGGGGAGAGTCTCACTCTTCCTCAGACTGGTCTCCAGAGCTCAAGCAATCCTTCCTCCTTGGCATCCCAGAGTGCTAGGATTACAAGTGTGACTTCTGGCCTCCCATTATGGTTTTAATTTGTGTTTCCCTAATGATTAGTGATATTGTATTTTCCCAACTTCTAAATCATTAGGATGTTCCACGATTTGCTTCATAGAACCTTTCTCTATCTTTGCTCATTGGTCTCATTTATGACATCCAGTCTTGTGGTTTAAAATACCATTTATAAATTGATGGCTTTCAAATCTTCACCTTAAGCCTGCATGGCCTAATGACATCTCATAGTTACCATGTCTCAACCTAAATTCCTGATCTTCCCCTTTTAATCTTATCTTCTCACAGTCTTCTCTATCTCATTAAATGGCTATTCTTCTCTTTCCTTCTTTTGCCTAAATCAAAAAGGTTAGTTATCCTTGTGCTCTTTGTGCTCTCTCATACAACCTTCAACAAGTGAGGTGGGAGAGGATGAAAAAATAAATAAAAAGATGTGGGGGGAACCCACAAGACTATATATATCTGTAATACATACAGAGAGTGCCAAAAAATGTATACACATCTTAAGAAAGGAACAAAAAACTGTATTAAAGTTGTAATTCTCAATAAATACCAGTAACCAAAGATGAATGAATACAAGTCATGTTGAGCACCACTTGTAATTGCAGAAGTCAAAGCTGACTTGAGTATTACAAATTAATTAGTTTTTTCCTTTCTTAAAACATGTATACTTTCTTTGCACCCGCTGTATGTCTTATGTTTATGTTTAAGGTTAGCATCTTTTATTTCTTCTGAACTCTAGGTGTTTTCTACTAATGACTTTATTCCAGAAAGGCATCTTTCCATAACCACTTGGATGTTACATACTGGCTTCTTGAAAAGAGGCTCATTTTGGCCAGGTACAGTCAGTCACACCTGTAATCCTAGCACTCTGGCAGGCCAAGGCGGGTGGATTGCTTGAGCTCATGGGTTCAAGACAAGCCAGGGCAAAATAAAACCCTGTCTTTACTAATAATAGAAAATTGAGTGGCGCCTGTGGCTCGGTGGTAGGGCACCAGCCCCATTTACCGAAGGTGGCGGGTTCAAACTTGGCCCCGGCCAAACTGAAACAAAAATGGCCAGACGTTGTGGCAGATGCCTGTAGTCCCAGCTACTTGAGAGTCTAAGGTGAGAGAATCGCCTAAGCCCAGGACTTGGAGGTTGCTGTGAGCTATGACCTCACAACACTATCGAGAGCAATGAAGTAAGACTCTGTCTCTAAAAAAAATAGAAAAACTGTGGCTAGAGGATCACTTGAGCCCAAGAGATGGAGGTTGCTGTGAGCTGTGACACCACAGTACTCTACCCAGGGCAATAACTTGAGACTCTGTCCCCCCCCCAAAAAAAAAAAAAAAAAAAAAAAAGAGGGCCTTGTGAGGACTCTGGGAGGCCAAGGCAGGTGGATCACTTGAGCTCAGAAGTTTGAGACCAGCCTGAGTCAAGCAAGACCCCATCTCTAAAAATAGCCAGGCATTTCTGATGGGTGCCTGTAGTTCTAGCTACTTGGGAGACTGAGAATCATTTAATCCCAAAAGTTTGAGGTTGCTGTGAGCTGAGATGTCATAGCACTCTACTGAGGGTGACAAAGTGAGATTGTCCCAAAGAAAAAGACAAGAAAGAGGCTCATTTCTATTAGTGGGATTGCTATATTGAACTAAAAGATCTACTTTTAGGGCAGCACCTGTGGCTCAAGGAGTAGGGCTCTGGCGTAGGGTGCCGGCCCCATATACCAGAGGTGATGGGTTCAAACCTGGCCCTGGTCAAAAACTGCAAAAAAAAAAAAAAAAAAATCTACTTTTACTTCTTTGAGAAATCTCCATAGTTTTCTATCATGGTTGTATTAATTCAGTGGTAAGCTAGTCTTATGTATCTGGATTTTACAGCATATTAAAATAAATTTAATTTCAGCCAAAAAAAATCTGAGGTTTTGATTTAGTATCCCTTGAACATTTGGAGAAGAGTAAGATATTCTTACAAGTAAATGTAGTGCTATTTTAAATGTTGGGCTATCTGTGTGTGGTGGCTCAAGTGTATAATCCTAGCACTTTGGGAGGCTAGGGTTGGAGGATTACTTGAGGCCAGGAATTTGAGACCAAACTTTTACTTGGGCAATATAGTGAGAGCCTATCTCTATAAAAAATACATTTAGGTTCAGTGCCCATAGCTCAGTGGGTATGGCGCTAGCTACATAGACACCAGGGCTGGTGGGTTCGAACCCAGCCTGGGCCTGCTAAACAATGACAACTATAACAAAAAAAAAAAAAAAAAATAGCCGGGTGTTGTGGTGGGTGCCTGTAGTGCCAGCTACTCGTGAGGCTGAGGCAAGAGAATCACTTAAGAGTTTGAGGTTGCTGTGAGCTGTGATGCCACATCACTTTACTGAAGGTGACATAGTGAGACTCTGTCTCAAAAAAACAAACAAAAAAACATTTAAAGATTTACCTGGGTATGGTGGTATGCACCTATATTCCTACCTTTTCAGGTGGCTGAGGCAGGAGGGTGAGGCTGCAGTGAACTATGATTACACTACTGCACTTTAGTCTGAGTGACAGAGAGAGACCCTGTCTCTCTCTCTTTTTTTTTTTGTCCCAGAGAGTCTTAAGGTATCGCCCTGGGTAGAGTGCTGTGACATCATAGTTCACAGCAACTCCAACTCTTGGGCTTACGCGATCCTCTTGCCTCAGTTTTTCTATTTTTAGTGGAGACGGGGTCTGGATTTTTGCTCAGACTGGTCTGGAACTCGTGAGCTCAAGCAATTCACCCGCCTCCCAGAGTGCTAGTATTACAGACGTGAGCCACCACATTCAGCGGACCCTGTGTCTTAAAAAAAAAAAAAAAATAGCTGGAGGTTGTGGCTGGCGCCTGTAGTCCCAGCTACTTGGAAGGCTGAGGCAAGAGAACAAGAGTTGGAGGTTGCTGTGAGGTGTGACGCTTCAGCACTCTACCCAGGGCAACAAAGTGAGACTCTGTCCCAAAAAATAAATAGGCTCAGCTCCTGTGGCTCAAGCGGCTAAGGCGCCAGCCACATACACCTGAGCTGGTGGGTTTGAATCCACCCTGGCCCCGCCAAACAACTATGACGGCGGCAATCAAAAGAAAATAGCTGGGCATTGTGGCGGGCTCTTGTAGTCCCAGCTACTTGGGAGGCTGAGACAGAAGAATCACGTGAGCCCAGGAATTGGAGGTTCTGTGAGCTGTGATGCCATAGCACTCTACCCAGGGTCACAGCTTGAGGCTCTGTCTCATAAATAAATAAATATATATATGTAACTAATTTCTTATTTATACAGTCCATTTTATTTGTCAGAATTTCTAATTTTGTTTCTTTTGCAACAATAGTTCTACTTGATCATCTTGTTTGATTACATGTATGTTTATTCCAATAAATGGTACAAAGAAAACTTTCCAATATTTTTTAACAGAAGAGTGGACATCTTGGTAACAAGCACCATTTTGACTTACACTAGAAAGAATTACTGCTTTTGTAACTACTGCATTAATAGAACTTTGACTTTTACTTCTCTAACATTTAGTCAAATGATTCTTAGACCTGTCTGTTATGTCTTGTCAAATCTATCTCCTTATTCACATCCTCACTGCCTTAGTACAAGCCTTCATCTCTTGCCAAGATTATGCAGTAGCTTTTTTATTTACTCCATGCTATATACGTTACTGCTAGTTCTTTCTAAAACATGTGATATTGTCACTGTCATCCTAGAAGCCTTCAATAGTTCCTCATTTCACAAATGATATAATCCAGATCTCATTATATGACATTATTTATGTATGTATTTATTTATTTATTTATTTGAGACAGAGTCTCACTATGTTGCCCTTGGTAGAGTGCTGTAGTGTCACAGCTCACAGCAATCTCAAACTCTTGGGCTTAAGCAATTCTCTTACTTCAACCTCCCAAGTAGCTGGGACTACATGTGCCTGCCACAAGGCTGGCTATTTTGTTGTTGTTGTTGCAGTTGTTTAGCTGGCCCAGGCCGAGTTCCAACCTGCCACCCTCGATGTATGTGGCTGGCGCCATAAGCACTGTGCTTTGGACGCCAAGCCCTTTTTTTTTTTTTTTTTTTGAGACAGAGTCTCACTTTGTCACCCTTGGTAGAGTGTGATGGCATCACAGCTTACAGCAACCTCAAACTCTTGGGCTCAAGTGATTCTCTTGCCTCAGCCTCCCAAGTAGCTGGGACTATGGCACCCACCACAATGCCTGGCTATTTTTAGCAAGGTGTCTCCCTCTGGCTCAGTCAGGTCTGGAAATCCTGAGCTCAGGCGATCCACCCGCCTCAGCCTTCCAGAGTGCTAGGATTGAAGGTGTGAGTCACTGTGCCCAACCTCATTGTATGACACTTAAAACCAAGTGTAATCTGGCAATTTGTTCTTCAGAATTCCTTTGCCTTCCTGATTAACCTGATGAACATTCTTTAAGACCAAGCTTACCATCTCTTCTGCCATATTCTTTTCTTAAATTTTAATATTTATTTCTTTATTTTATAGAGATGGAGTCTTGCTTTTGCTCAGGCTGGTCTCGGACTCCTGAGCTTTAGTAATCCACCCACCTCCGCCTCCCAGAGTGCTGGAATTACAAGTGTGAGCCACTGAGACTGCCACTGTGAAATATTCTTAATTTACCCTAGTGATTGCCTCTGCTGCATTTCTACAACTCATAGTTTTACTGGTCTGTGTTTCTTTTTCAGTTACCAGTGCTAACGCAGAGAAGGCCTAAACCTAGCCAATGGTAGTTAAAATGATTTCATTAACACAAAGTTGGCTCAGTGCCTGTGGCTCAAGCAGCTAAGGCGCCAGCCACATGCACCTGAGCTGGCGGGTTCGAATCCAGCCTGGACTCACCAAACAACAATGACAGCTGCAACCAAAAAATAGCTGGGTGTTGTGGCAGGTGCCTGTAGTCCCAGCTACTTGGGAGGTGGAGGCAGGAGAATCGCTTGAGCCCAGGAGTTAGAGGTTGCTATGAGCTGTGATGGCACAGCACTCTACCCAGGGTGACAGCTTGAGGCTCTGTCTCAAAAAAAAAAAAAAAAAAAAAAAGATATTTCATTAATATAGCATCTGAAAATTAAGATCACCACCATTCTGGGATTCAGTTCCCTATGGCATAAATATGGAGTATGGGCTTGGCGCCTGTGGCTCAGGCAGCTAAGGCACCAGCCACATACACCTGAGCTGGTGGGTTCGAATCCAGCTGGGCCCGCCAAACAACCATGACAGCTGCAACCAAAAAATAGCTGGGATGGTGCCTGTGGCTCAAAGGAGTAGGGAACCGGTCTCATATACCGGAGGTGGTGGGTTCAAACCCGGCCCTGGCTAAAAAACAAACAAATAAAACAAAACAAAAAAACAGATTTACTGATGCATAATAGAGGCGGCGCCTGTGGCTCAGTGACTAGGGTGCCAGCCCCATATATCTAGAGTGGTGTGTTCAAACCCAACCCTGGCCAAACTGCAACAAAAAATAGCCAGGCGTTGCAGCGGGTGCCTGTAGTCCCAGCTACTTGGGAGGCGGAGACAGGAGAATCGCTTGGGCCCAGGAGTTTGAGGTTGCTGTGAGCTATGATGCCACGGTACTCTACCCAGGGCGACATCTTGAGGCTCTGTCTCAGAAAAAAAAAAAAATAAATAAATATGGAGTATGAATACAGTGTGGTTTTGTAAGTTAGAAGCCTCATGGAATATTGTTGTAATTTATTGCTGGTTATCTGTGTTCTGTATCAGAATAGATGCTACACATAAAAATTTGCATGTCCAGGTGGTGCCTGTGGCTCAAGGAGTGGGGCATTGGCCCCATATACTGGGGGTGACAGGTTCAAGCCCAGCTCCGGCCAAAACTGCAAAAAAAAAAAAAAAAAAAATTGCATGTTGGAATTTTCCATTACGAGGGAGTGTTAGATAAAAAGGCAGTAAAAAGGCAAACAGTGGCATGTTCATAAGATCTTTTTTGGCATCAGGCTTACTTAAAGCATTTGGTTTCTCAGGTTTGTCGAGTTTTAAACTCATTGGTTGGCAGAGGTTCGATGTTGATGCTATTGATGCTAAATGCATATAGAAATGGACCCATCTGGAAATGTTCAAGACCTAGGTAAACATGCTTCCTTTCAAAAAGGAAAGAATTGTTTTTAATTTGTAGAAGTAAATGTGATACTTCATTTTTAGATAATTTAAGAAGTAGTGAATTTTAAAATTCTGGTCCTAAGGGAGTTACTGCCTGTTAGCCGCTAGATTCTGCCTTAATGTTAATACATTCTATATTTTTTAGTAGTTTTTTTTTTTTTTTTTAGGCAGAGCCTCAAGCTGTTGCCCTGGGTAGAGTACTGTAGCATCACAGCTCACGAAGACCTCCAATTCCTGGGCTCAGGCGATTCTCCTGCCTCTGCCTCCCGAGTAGCTGGGACTACAGGCGCCTGCCACAACGCCCAGCTATTTCTTTTTTGGTTTCAGCCGTCATTGTTGTTTGGGAGGCCAGGGCTGGATTCCAACCCACCAGCTCAGGTGTATGTGGCTGGTGCCTTAGCCGCTTAAGTCACAGTCGCCAAGCCTTTTAGTAGGTTTTTGTTTGTTTGTTTTGGTTTTTTTTTTGACACAGGGTCTCAAGCTCATAGGGTCACAGCTCATAGCAACTTCAAACCTTGGGCTTAAGTGATTCTCTTGCCTCAGCTTCCCAAGTAGCTGGGACTACAGGCCCCCACCACAATGCCTGGCTACTGACTCACAGGCACCGCCCCTGAACAGTTTTCTTAAATTTGTACTTACAGATATAGTTATGGCCCGATCCTTTAAAGCAGTCTTTTAGTTTTAAGTATATGAGGGCTATCTGGAAAGTAGCCAGCCATTGTTTTTTTAATATATATATACAAAATAATCTTGTTTATTAGAAAATAAGCATTCACGGGGGTGGGAGTCTCGGTGTGTGCCACACCTTTTGGGGGCAGGACACAATTATAAGAGAGATTTTACCTAACAAATGTAATCAATATAACCTGGTTTCTTGTGCCCTCAAATGAATCCCCAAAAATAAAAAAGATTTAAAAATAATAAGCATTCACTATGTAAAATAGACATTAAATTACAAATAAGCCTGAAATAGTAAAAAAAAAACTGTTCCTAGAATTTCTCCTTAAAATAAGTTCATCTGTTTTTGAACAGATGCAGGTAAGTAGTTTATCCTCATTAAAACAAAATAATTACCTACAAATTTATTTCACTTTATGCACTAGACAAGTTTTATACAAAATGGAAGAGTTCATTTTATAAAAACTGAAAAAGACAAAATGGAGATGATTTATGAAGTTATAAATCCCTTCCAAATATGAAAATCACCCTTCTCAAGTTTAAGTTCAGGTTTTCAAAAGTATATCTTCTTTTCTTGAATGTATTATATTCTTAATAGTTTTTCATACCTTAAAATCTTCCATCACCTTTTTTTTTTTTTTGAGACATCTCACTTTGTCGCCCTCTGTAGAGTATTGTGGCATCACAGCTCACAGCAAACTCAAACTCATGGGCCTAACTGAGTCTATTGCCTCTACCTACCAGGTAGCTGGGACTATAGGTGCCCAGCACAATGCTATTTTTTGTTATAGTTGTCGTTGTTTTAAAGCAAGCCTGGGCCTATTTTTTGTTGTAGTTGTCATTGTTTTAGCAGGCCCCGGGCCTGTTGTAACCCACCAGTGCTGGTGTATATGGCCAGTGCCCTAACCACTGAGGTATGGACACTGAGTCCCCATCACCTTTTTTTTTTTTTTTTTTTTTTTTTTTTTTTTTTAAATTTTTGGGTGGGGGGTGGTTTTTACCCCCCCCCCCCCCCAATTGGGGGGGTAACCAACAACAGGTTTTAATTTATATAAAAATTTTATTACAAAAAAATCAG
>CAUYPK010171839.1:0-36834 GCA_963574355.1 Loris lydekkerianus | reverse complement strand
TCCTTTCTGATTTCATTTCTTTTTTTTTTTTTTTTTAAGCAGGAACTCCCATTTTTTATTTCTATTATTTTTGTTGTTGTTATTTTAGTTTAGTTGATAACTTATACTAGGTACTGCTCTGGATATTTTCACCTATATTGTCTCATTAATCTCCACAACAGAATTTAGAGATTGGTAAAGTATTTCAGTTTTTCAAATGATGGTTGGTGTTGAGGCCCAGGGGATTTAATGGATGTTCAGAGAAACATAGTTAAGACAGAGATTTGGGCAATCAGTTCATATCTATGCATATGCTGAGTTTATCCATTTATGATGAGTGGATGGATGGATGGATCGATCGAATATAGTGTTGATTTTTTATGTGTCAGGGAAATGAAAAATTATTTTACCAGGAAAAATCAAAGCCACCCTAAGATGTCCACATACTAATCTCAGGAAACTCTGAATATTCTGCCTTACACAGTAAAAGAGACTTTGCTGAGATCTTGAGCTGGGAGATTACTCTAAATTGTTTGAATGAGCCTTATGTAGTTGCAAAGGTCATTATAAGTGAAAGAGGGAGGAAGGAGAGTCAGAGTCAGAAAAGAAGATGTGATGAGGGAGCAGAGGTCAGAGTGATGTGATTGCTGGAAGGGAGCCATGAGCTGAGGAGTGCAGGCAGCCTCTAGAAGCTGGAAAAATTAAAGAAATTAATTTATGCTGGAAGCTCCAGAAAAAGAAAATTCAGCTGACATCTTGATCTTAGCCCACTAAGAGCCATTTCAAACTTCTGAATTTCAGAAAAGTATGATTATAAATTTATGTTGTTTAAAGATATCAAGTTCATAGTAATTTGATATAATAGCAAGATAAAATTAATATTACAGGTAAGGTAGATTATGTGTATAATAAAATAACCAATGTCAAAAATCTCTGAATCATAAATCTACTACAAAAAAAAAAAAATCTGATTTATAACATTTTAATTAACATCACCCAGAATGTCTCCTTTCTCATGTCTATGATCCTTCTTCCTCTTTTGTTACTCTCCATTTCAGATTAATAGAAGATCTCAATTAGTTCTCCTATAAATACTATAAATTCTAAACATAAGGGTACTTTGAGATGAAATGTAACATATATAGCCTGACATACACAAATCTGTAGCGTTTCTATGCACTAATAACAAACAAGCTGAGAATCAAGTCAAGAGAAGACTCCCATTTAAAACAGCTGCAAAAATAATAAAATATTTTGGAATACACTTAACCAAAGAGGTGAAAGACTTCTATAAAGGCAAGTACAAAGCAATGATGAAAGAAACCGTAGATAACACAAACTAATGAAAAAATATCCCATGCTCAAGGATTAGAAGAATTAATATTGTCAAAATGTTCATACTGCCCAAAATAATCTGCAGATTCAGTGTGATTCCTATCAAAATACCAAAATCATTTTTCATAGGATTAGCATAAACAATCCTAAAATTCATATGGAACCAAAAAAGAATGCAAACAGCTAAAGCAATCCTAAAAATACAACAACTCTTGAGGCATTACATTACCTGACTCCAAATTATGCTACAAGGAAATAATAACCAAAACATCATGGTACTGGTGTAAAATTAGATAGGAAGTCAAACGAATCATCAAGAAAAAAGACAAGGATCAAGTAGGCTTCATCCAAGGGATGCAAGGTTGGTTTAACATACACAAATCCATGAACATAATACATCATATCAATAGAAGCAAAACAAAGACCATACGATCCTCTCAACAGATGCAGAAAAAGCATTTGACAAAATTCAGCATTCTTTGTTAGAAAAGGATGCTGAAGAAAATAGGCATAGATGGCATACTTCTTAAGCTGATTGATGTCATCTATGACAAACACACAGCTGATATCACACTGAATGGAGTAAAACTGAAAAGCTTTTCCATTTAGAACTGGAACCAGACAGGGATGTCCACTATTACCACTATTATTCATCATTGTGCTGGAACTTCTAGCCAATGCATTCAAGCAAGAAAAGGATAGCAAGGGTGTCCATATGGGGACAGAGGAGGTCAAACTCTCATTCTTGCCGATGATATGATCTTATACTTAGAAAGCCCCAGAGACTCAACCACAAAACTCCTGGAAGTGATTAGGAAATACAGTAAGTCTCAGGGTATAAAATCAATGTCCACAAATCAGTAGCCTTTGTATATACCAATAACAGCCAAGTTGAGAAGGAAATCGAGAACACAATTCCCTTCACAGTAGCTTCAAAGAAAATGAAATACTTTGGAATATACCTAACAAAAGAGGTGAAAGATATTTTCAAAGAGAATTACAAAACCCTACAAAAAGAAATTGTAGAAGATACTAACAAATGAAAGAACATACCATACTCTTGGCTGGGAAGAATCAACATTGTCAAAATGTCTATTCTACCCAAAGCAATCTACAGATCCATTGCAATCCCCATTAAAATACCAACACAATATTTTGAAAACTGGAAAAAAATAGTATTTTATTTTGTATGAAATGAGAAAAACACCCATATTAGCTAAGGCTATTCTTAGTAATAAAAACAAAGTCAGAGGCATCACCCTACCGGACTTCAGGCTATATCATAAGTCCACAGTAATCAAAATAGCATGGTATTAGCACAAAAATAGAGACACAGACATATGGAACAGAATAGAAAACCAAGAGATGAAACCAGTCTCTATTTACCATCTCATCTTTGATAAACCAAGCAAAAGCATATAATGGGGGGAAAGACTCCCTATTCAACAGATGGTGCTGGGAAAACTGGATAACCACATGTAAAAGACTGAAACTCATCTGAAACCCACACCTTTCACTACTTACAAAAATTGACTCAAGATGGATAAAAGACACCAAACAATAAAAATCTTAGAAGAAAGTGTGGGGAAAACTCTTGACAATATTGGACTGGGGAAAGATTTTATGACAAAGGCTTCAGTGGCCATTGCACAACAACAAAAATTAACAAATGTGACTTAATTAAGCTGAAAAGCTTCTGCACAGCTAAGGACACACAAGTAAGCAAAAAGACAACCTTCAGAATGGGAAAAGATATTTACAGGGAATGAATCTGACAAAGGGTTGATAACCAGAATCCACAGAGTACTCAAATTAATCAACAAAGAGTAAACAATCCCATCTACCTTTGCACAAGAGATATGAACTGAACCTTCTCTGAGGAAAACAGACAAATGGCTAACAAACATTTGCAAAAATGCTCATCTTCCCTGATGATCAGAGAAATGCAAATCAAAACCACCTTGATATATCACCTATAACCAGTGAGAATGGCCCACATCACAAAATCCCAAAGCTGCAGATGCTGGTGTGTGTGCGGGGAGAAGGGAACACTTTTACACTGCTGGTGGAACTGCAAACTAACACAGCCTCTTTGGAAGGAAGTATGGAGAATCTCCAAAGAACTCCAATTAGACCACAATTTGATCCTGCAATCCCATTACTGGGAATCTACCCAGAAGGAAAAAAAAAATCCTTTTACCATAAGGACACGTGCACTAGACTGTTTTTCACAGCTCAGTTTACAATTGCCAAATTACGGAAACAACCTAAATGCCCACCAGCCCAGGAATGAATTAACAAGCTGTGGTATATGTATATCATGGAATACTATTCAGCCATTTAAAAAGATAGAGAGCCTACATCTTTTGTATTAACCTGGATTGAGGTGGAACACGTTCTTCTTAGTAAAGCATCCTAAGCATGGAGAAGCCAGAATCCAATGTACTCAATTCTAATATGACAGCAGTAGATAATGTAATACAAGGGGGGTTAGGGGAATGAAGGAACAGGGAGAGGGGATGGCGGGTCATGGTGTATGGCATACCTCTTGGGGGCAGGATGCAATTATTAAGAGGCAATTTACTTAGCAAATGCAATCAGTGTAACATAATTATTTGTACCCTCAATGAATCCCAAACAATAAAAATAATTGAAATCTAAAAAGGAAAACAGAAAAGAAAAAAGACAAACCCCATTAAAAGGCTGGTAAGAAAAAAAATTTTTTTCAAAAGAAGAGAAACAAATGACATTGAAAAAATGCTCAACATCACTAATCATCACAAAAATGCAAATTAAAACCACAAGGAGAACCGAACCCTTGTCAGAATGGCTATTTATTGAGAAGTCAAAAACAGATGTTACTTGCAGATGCAGTGAAAAGGAAAGGCTTGTAGAGTGGTGGTGGGAATGTAAATTAGTACAACCTCTACGGAGATTTCTCAAAGAACTAGAAGTAGATCTAACATTTTATCTAGCAATCTCACTACTGGGGATGTATCCGATGGAAAAAAAGGCACCTGCACCCACCTGTTATGGCAGCACAATTCACAACTGCAAAGATGTAGAATACTACCATGGAATACTACTGAGCCATCTAAAAAAATTGAAATATCTTTTATGGCAACTTGGATGTAACTGGAGATAAGAAGTCTCTGTAAAATAACTGAGGGACAAAAAACCAAATACCACATGGTTCTCACTTGTATGTGGCAGCTAAGCAATGGGTATGCATGGTCATGCAGAGTGACTTACAGGACACTGACTTACTCAAATACTCTTTACTTACTCAGAAACACATTACACACACCCCCACACAGAATTTCAATGTAAGTTCCTAGAAACTGGATTGGGAAATTGTGACTAAAACTCAGCATTATAGAAAACATTAATGAATATTTTCTCAACATTTAAGTCCATATTTTGTTTCATTTAAGATTTGGCTTCAAATATGTTTTGCCTTCCAGCTTTCATCAACATAGCCTCCAACATACTGAACTCTGAACTATAAACCACAAAAATACCCCATTCTACTATTTCTTGGTGAATGATGTTGCATAGTAGATGCCCTTACTCACTCAATTGGAAAAGTCTATGTTAGGAGATATAAGCCTTCTTATATCATCTCTCTGCTCAGAGTCAGAACACAAACACCAGCAAATGGGATTCCAGAAGAAAGAAGAGTTATCGACATCCATCTCTCTCACGCACACACACTGCCTTATTGGAAAGACTTTCTGAGGTTAGCAGTGAACTCAGCAGTGAAATCTGTCCTGGGTCGATGCCTGCCCGTGAATCCCAACCTGGTTTAAATGCTGGCTGGGAAACCATGCTGGAAATAACTAACTCAACACCAGTTTTAAGGAAAAACTAGTTTGAGAATGCCTGCAGATGGCTTACACTAACTCAGGCTGGGTAGACTGAGAAAATGCAGCCCCTTCCTGGCTTTTTTAGGTTTCTATTAGATTTTAACAAAGGTGCATATGCAAAAGATAGGGTGAAAGAATCCCAAGTTCCCAGGAAGACTGGATAGAGAGAAAGCCAGGATAAGCGGCAGGGGGGTGGTAAACAGCCAGCTGTGTATGTAAATAAGGGGGCGGGACAAGCAGTTCTGTTCAGGTGCAGGAAGTAAACCAGGTTTTCTAGTTTAACTGCAGATTTGACAAATTTAATCCCTCCCATCTGTTGACTCTCAAATGCATGGGCCTAGTCCATCCTCACCAGGTGGGGGGGGCGGGGCTCCAGATTCTTTTCCTCTTTTGTGATTCTAAAGAAGCCCCAGGAATTGCCCACTTGCAGGTGTTTTCCCTGGTTAGCTCAGAATTGAGGCAGGGTGCTCCGCTGAGAAGTCAACCTATCTACCTCCCACAGAGATCTACAATAATAACAACAGTAGTTTGTAATAAGCACATTTATTGAAGCTGTTATAAGAATTATCTTTGGCTGTGCTCCCGTGGAAACAGACTCTTTGCACAGCTGGTATGCAGTTGTCTTACAGGGCATTTTCTTGTTACTGATTCCTTTGGAAGGTTGAGGGAAGGACTGGGCAGCATGAGAAGCAGGGACAGGAGCTGTACCAGAGGTTCAACCAATTCCACAGGGAGCTTGGAAGTTAGATGGCCCTTCAGAGTGGTTCTGAATTGAGGTAAGAGGACAAGGCAGAATTATAGTTTTGAGCTTTGTGCTACCACTCAGGTGTGTCATGACCTTGTAGAAGAATGACTTCAATCTCTGCCTCCATCTTCACATAGCCTTCTCCCTTGGGTGCCTGTGTCTAAATTTCCTTCTTCTTAAAAAGACACCATTCAAAAAACACATAAAAAATAAAAGGACACCACTCATTGCATTTGGCCTCACCATAATCAAGTACGACCTCATCTTAATTCGATTACCTTATCAAATCCTATTTCCAGATAGCATCACATTCACAGGTTCATGGGTTATGACTTCAATATATATTTTAGGGGACACAATTCAACCAATAATGATGTATTAAAAGTTAAAATACTCATTAATTTTGGCACAGCAATACCACTCTTCAAAATCTCTCCCAGATAAATAAAAACCCTATTTTTAAAGGACATATATATATACATATATATTATGTAATGTTTATTTCAATGTTGAAAACTAAATAAATAACATGAGTAGAGGAACTGTTGTATATTCACACCATGCACTACATGAGGAATTAAAATATTTTAAAATAAGGAATTAGAATTGGACCATTTTGTATGGTGGATACTCTACACAAGATGAGTGATAATGATTGAGAAATGCAATAAACAGAACATCTTATGCAGTATAATCCCAAGTTTTTTAAATGATGAAACATAATTCCTACAGTAGTATATAAAATCTAGTATGTGCTAAAGTTAGTGTGGAAAGAAATCAAGAATTTGTATTTGTTGTAAACATGAGTTACTTTTTGGGTGAAAATAATGAAGAAATTTCAATAGGAGTAGAAAAGAGAAACAATGAAAGAGAAAAATAAAAGAAAGGCTGCATGAAAAATTCTAATGTGAATATGTAATTCACATTCTTGTAGAGTTGTTTCTCTGTGTGTATTAAAAAATCACCATCTGGAACTAAATAAATAAATATTTAGTTAAAGAACTATTACAGGTATTTGTACAATAAGATTCTCAAAATAAGTAGAATTAGATGACTATTAGATGGGGCAGACCAGGTAACTATACTCTTATATAGTTTGGTCAAGATGTGCAACATATTACAAAAGTTGGTGCAGAAACTAAATCAACAAGTAAGAAACATGTACAACTTTAAGAACATATCACTTCTTTAAAATATTATTTATAATAACACTTTTGACATGTGTTATGTGTGCTAAGTAATATTTTAAGCAAGTGAAATTGTTTAAATTCCTATAATAGAATTTAGTAGAGGAATAGTCCATAGGGCTCTACAGATAGTACGATGACTTCTGGGTGCATTTTCCCAGTATATTAGGAGAGCAAAAAGAAAGTGTAATGATGTCCAAACTAGGTAACAAAAAACTCTTAGTTTACATAGTTGATTGCAATACATACTCACTTACTACTCGAAGAAGGCCTATATGCAGTATTAGGAAATAATGTTGTTGTTTGTTTCTATTGTGTTTAGCAATCACAGCCTTTAAAAGTTATTGCACATGAAAAGAGTGCTTGATTGATGGTCCACATTTTTGATCACTTATTCTGTGCAGAAGGCTACCCTGGAAGCATGCTTTTCAAAGCTGAGAAGCAGGTGTGCATTCTTTTGTACTAAGAATAGTGCAGACAGTTACATGAAGTGGTCAGCATCACGCTAAAAGCAGCTGGCTTCTCAAGTGGAAAAGAGTCTGTGTGAGGTTTAAAACTCTTAAGAATTGAGTTTTAGTCCTATTTTTTCCTCCGTTTAAGCCTCACATGCTTGGACAAATAATTTACCTTCTTTCTTAGTAATTCTAGTCAAAATTCAAAATTCATTGAAATAAGAATAAGAACTAATTGAAAGTAATCATTTTTATGACTGAGTTATAGAAAGGATCAAAAATGTATGTAAAAGGGTTCTCATCTGAATGTAAGACATCATGATTAGAATAACTACTATGTGCAACAGAAGTCTGATAGTAGAGTTCTTTTTTTAATTTCCTAACCCCCTCCTCTTCCTCAGCCTACTTAACATGTTGATAACAAGGATAAAGATCTTTATCATACTCTTATCTCTACTTAATGATTAGTAAATATATTTTCATTATTTTTTATCAACTTTTTCTCTAGCCTACTTTAAGAATATGGTGTATAATAATATATATAACATATGGAATATATTCTAATCAACTTTATATTATCAGTGAGGTTTCTGGTCAATAGTATACTATCAGTAAGGAAGTTTGGGGGGAGTCAAAAGTTATACACAAATTTTTCATTGTATAGGGAGTGAGTTCCTCTATCCCCCATGTTGTTTGAGGGCTAACTATATTATCACTTTCCTTTCACTTAAAAGAGAAAAATGAACTCACAGGCATTAATTAACTTTTCTATAGTCACATAGTAATTTTGTTTTGTTTTGTTTTTTTGCTTCTTTAGGTATTCCTTGTGTTATAACTTGAGTTATTATCTTTCTAGGGATATCAGTATACCACATAGCAAACTCAGTTTTTCTCTGGCTGTTCAGAAGGATTGTAGCAAACAGCAGGCCCACTGGGAGGCACAAATATCTGATATTGGGTGTTATTATATATGCAAGTTCCTTCAGGCTTTCCTGTCCATTCATAATAAGAGTAAACCAACAACATGATTATGACCCTCTGTCTAGTTTGGGTTATCTTTTGGATACATTTTTCACAATCTTCATCATGTCTTACACCTAAGATTACAAAAGAAAGGTGAAAAAGTCCAAAGCAAAGAGTCAGTAATCAGTCCCACGCTGCTGCCGCTCATAGAGTCAAACATGAATTTGCTTAAAGTAACATCTGCTGGGGATAAATGGTAATGTCAGGTTGAAGGGGCACAGTCCCCTGCAACCTTGTAAGGTGAATCAGTCTCATTTGTGCTCCTTGAAGTACGAGGCCCTGAGAAGGAACATTTCCAGTACTTGGGCTAGATGTGAGTTTTGGGGGATATTCGCCCCCAGCTCACATAAGGGGCTTTGCTGAATAATGCAGGCAGTCACGCCTTAAAGGAAAGAGTGTGCCAGAGAGCCCTTGCCAAGTTGTAGCTGGAGACAGAGCACCTGCCTGGGGCAATGGACCCTTGCACATAATCCGCTACCTCTATTTACACCATAACTTTCAGTTAGTTATATAGGGAAGTAGGCAAACAGAACAGACAACCCACCCCTTTGTGGTTCATCTCCATTGTTGTTTCTCTCCAAACAGGATATTCTTGGTTTAGAAAAGTTTATTAATGCTGATAAGGAATCTTTACTTTTTGTCTTCTTTATTCTTGGATTATTTTTATTTGATGATTTTTGGTATATAAGAAAGTGAATAAAGACAGCTGATTGCTGTTGTGCCTGAGCAAGCACCAACCATCCCTTTTAAATCAATCATTTCATCTGCAGTGCTATCTCTGCATCATTGACTAGAAGCCCAGTGGACAGCAACATCAGGTAATGGGTTTATTGGTCATTTCTACAGTTGGTAAACTAGAACCAGAACTCTCAGTTATGTCATAGACATGAATGACCTTTAGGGGGTCATACAATTAATATCACTGTCCTAGTCTCTAACTTGAAAGGGAAGGGAGAAATAATCTCTGAACTCATTTTAATTTTCTTTTTTTTTTTTCTTTTTGCAGTTTTTGGCCGGGGCTAGGTTTGAACTTGCCACCTCTGGCATATGGGGCCGGTGCCCTACTCCTTTGAGCCACAGGTGCTGCTCCCCCATTTTAATTTTCAACTTAAATAATAATCAATAACAAATTCAATAACGGGTAAATATTGTATGGATGTTATAGTATCCAGCCATGTAATATGAAAAATAGACATATACATGGCTGGATACTGTATTTGAGAATATTTAATAACTGAATATTAGAAGACAATAGAGTCTGAATTAAGACACAAGTAACCACTGACTTGCAGTTTTTAAAAGATGCCATAATTTATTAAAAGATGCCAAAATTTATTAAAGTCCTTATTACAAGGACTTTAGTTTCAGCTTGGAAATATCAAGATCTTGAATTCCATTATTCCCACCCTTACAACAAGAAAAAGTGGGACAAGCTGAGTATCAACAGCTGTTTCTGGACACATCAGAGAACTGAGATTGCAGAGTAAACCATCATCCCTAAATTCAGTTTTCCAGAGAAATAACCCATGCATATGTACCTGGAACAAGAGTCACTGGGCAGATGTCATACAAACTGGAAGAAACACTAAATTAGAAAATTTATTGAAATACTGGAGGCTGAGTGTGGGTGATTATGAGAGTGAGTAGCTCAAGGGAGTCGTAGTCATGGAGAGGTGCCCACACTTTTACAGGCTTTCTCTACAGGAACCCAGGTTCTCGCAGAATCAAGAAACTCTAAGAAAGGCCCTCTTCCCTCTCATACCCCACATACTCTGCCCTATCTGGGGGAGAGGGCAAATAGCCATTTGAAATCCACTCAGACCCTTCTACCTCAGAAAACAAAAGGCTTAATTTCCAGGAGATTTGATGTTGCTGACAGCTGGCACCGGGGAAATCCCATTCAAGCTGGATGAAGGGAACTTTGCTCTGCCACAATCATCCTGTGTCACTTAAGAAAAAATATAAAAGAATAAAAGATTAAATGTAGAGGAGAGAGAATCTTAAGGACACAGATTGGGGGGTGGATACTGAAGAATACTACACTGGGGAAAGGATTAGGGTTAAGGGGGCAAAAAAAGTTTTACCCTTAGAGAAAGACAAATACACTTGTGAAGGCCATATCCCCTAGGTACAGGCCCACAATGCACTCCAAAGACAAGGATTTAATCAGATCAGAAAAATTCCCCACACCTTCATATTATCACTATCATCACTATCAATTATTATGACCCTCCAGGAACAGAAACAGTGAATTCTGGATGAAAGAGCAGCAAGAGACAGACTGTCTCTAAGAAGTCCTACAAAGGGAAACCCCAAAGCCAAAAGGGGAGACAAAGAAAGGACATTGGAGGAATTTGAAACCTCTTGTGTTCATAGCTGCAACAAATCACAAACATAATCCAACTATTGGCCAGATTAAAATAAATCCTCACAATAAACTAATATTTAAATCAATATTTACCACCCATGCAATGTTTCTGGCTTTCAGTAAAAAATTTAAAGTATGCCAAAAGTTAAAAAAAAATTCCAGTGTGGAGACACAAAACAATCAGTAGAATCAGACTCAGATATGATGCTAATGTTGAACTTATCAGACAAAATTCAAAAAACAATGATTATAGTATTTTAGGTTTCTAATAGGAAAAGTGGGCATCATGCAAAACCAGGTGAGTGGTATCAGAAGGGAGATGGTAACCATGAGAAAATATCAAGGAATAATTCTAGAAATTTTGAGTTTTGTTCATAAAAACAAAAAACAAAACCACAATGACATAAAAAATTCCTTTCAGGAAGTCCCTTGAGTAGATTTTAAAAAACTGAGAAGAGAATCTGACCTTCAAGATAGATTGTTGATATAAATTTCCCAAACTAAAATGCAAAAAGAAATAAAAGGGAAAAACTAGACATACAAGAATTATGGGTTAATACGAAATGGTGTAACATGGACAAAATTGGGATACTAGAAGAAGAAAAAAACAATGGAGCAGAAGATGTATTTGAAGAAATAATGGCTTAATATATTCTAAAATTAGTAACAAACATCAAACTGTAGGAGAATACCAAGCAGAGTAAATACACACAGACAACTATACACAACCCTAGTTGTATTATATTCAATCTAAAGACAAAAAGAAAATATTTAAAGCAGGTAGGAAAAAGATCAATAAAATTAATAAAATTCTATCAGTCAAAGACAACCATAAAAAAACAGAACAAAGACAAAAAGTGTCAATTTCAGAAATAAAAGAGGGGCCATACTACTGCTAGGTCCGTGTCAATGTTTTTTGCTCCCCACTGACACTGACTCACTCAGTGTCAAGAAAGAGTACTGGTACTGAGTCAAGCTGATGAGACAATGATCACAGACACAAAGCAATTTTATACAGTTTATCACTTAAAAGAAAGAATGAAAGTAAAGAAGAAAGTTACGCAAAGTGAAAATACATTCCAGAGAGAGAGGGACGGGTCAGTCTCCACGAGTGAAGAAAGACACCCACTGCTTTTTTATAAGTTCACCAGTTTGTCCTGCCTTTATCCTGACGTGATTGGTTATTGTTTCTGTCTTTGGGATAACTGATAGGTTAGGGTTACATAATAAATTACATCACAGGTTTAATTAGATGGTAATGAGCTCTAGGTCAGTTACAGGTCACTAGGAACTTTTTATACCACATATGTTCCCACTAGTTTCTAGCTGCAATTTAGTTCATATTGTCTACCTTTAGCCATTTCCTTGCCACCTGCTTACACAGACAAAACATTACTGATCTATAACATTGAGAAAAAAAAAAAAAAAAGTGTCAGGCACAGTAACTGTAATGCCAGTACTCTTGGCAGCCGAAGTGGGAGGATCCCTTGAGCTCGGGAGTTTGAGACCAGCCTGAGCAAAAGCAAGTCTCACCTCTACTAAAAATAGAAAAATTAGCTGGGTGTTGTAGTGAGCACCTGTAGTCCCAGCTTCTCAGGAGGCTGAAACAGGAGGATTGTTTGAGCCCAGGAATCTGAAGTTGCTGTGAGCTGGGCTGACACCACAGCACTCTAGCATGAGTGACAGAGGGAGACTCTTGTCTCAAGAAAAAAAATGCTATGAAGAACTCTATGCCCATATATCCATAAATTCTATAACTTAGGTGAAATAGACCAATTCTTTGAAAGACATGAACCACCAAAATTTCACTTGAGACAAAATAACCTGAAAAAACCTACATATATTGATCAAATTGAAGCAGTAGTTAAAATTTTTCTGAAAGAAACACAAGTTTAGATGATCTAAGTGGTAGCTTGCTATGATTTTAGTATTTGTGTCCCCTCAAAAATCATGTTAAAACTTAATGGCCAACATAACAGTATAAAAAGATGCAGCCTTTAGAATATGATTAAATCATGATGGTAGAACCCTTATGAATTGGATTAGGTGCTCTTATAAAAGAGCTTGACTGATGAGGGAGTCGATCCCTTTTGCCCTTCCACCTTTTGCTGTGTGAGTGCACAATATTCATATCTCTATGATACTCAACATTCAAGGCACCATCTTACAAGCGCAGACTAAAACCTCACCAGACAAAAAACTTGCCAATACCTTATTTTTGAACTTATCAGCCTCCAAAAGTGAGAAAATAAATTTCTGTCTTTTACAAATCACTCAGTCCCAGGCATTTTGTTATATATAGGAGCACAAAATGGAATAAGAAATCTACTAAACGTTTGAGAAATAAATGATTGCAATATTATACCATATTGTCCAGAAAATATAAGAGGAAGAACACTCCCCAACTCATTTTATAAAGCCAATATTAACCACATACTAAAGCCAAAGATATGGAAGAAAAGGAAACAACAGATCATTATTGCTCATTAACACGGACATAAAAATCTTTGACAAAATATTTAAAAATTAATTCAGCAATGTATAGAAATGATTAGGCACCATGGCCTAGTGGGGTTCCTTTAAGAATGCTTCACCATATTAACAGGCTAAAGAAGAAAATCATATGATCATATCAATATATACAGAAAAGTATTCAATAGCATACAATAGTCATCCAGAGTAAAACTTCTCAAAAACCTAGGAGTAGAATAGAACTTTCTTAACCTAATAAAAAAAAAAAGATATGAAAAAGTTACAACTAAAATGATACTTACTGGTAAGAGACTGAATGCTTTCTCCTCTACACCAAGCACAAAACAAAAATAACCTCTCTTACTACCCTTATGCAGCATTGTAAGTATTATATACAACAACAAAGCAACAGAAATAACTATAAATTACACAATTTGGAAAGGATTAAATAAAACTATCTTTATTTGCTGATGACATGAACTAAAAAAAAAAGTACCTCCTTGAACTAATATATAAACTAATGAAGGCACAGGTTACAACATAAATATGCAAAACTCAATAGTTTCCCCTTACACTAGCAATAAATAAATAAAATTTGAAATTAAAAAATACATATATACCCTTTATGACAACAAAAATTATGTATTTATAGTACTTAGTTAAAAAATCAACCACATATGTACAGGATGTATATGTGAACAACTACGAACACTGATTTTGAAAAAAATCAAAGAAGTCTTAAATAAATGGAATGGGGAAAGGGGGGAAATGGTACCTTATATACACTGCTCTCAAGAAGATCAAAAGTTGCAGGTGGATACCCACCTATAGAAGGGCTTTCATGGAAAGAACATTGTGAATCACCAAAGAAGTGATGAGGAACATTCAGTGTGAAGGAGAAAATGATGGGGTAATCCACTCAGGAAGATTAGGGAGTGGTAGAGGTATCCACAAGTGGGGAAGAACAGATAGAGAGAAACTTGGGACCCCATGCTTCACCCAATGGGTGCTATATCCCAAGCTGTGTGGGGGCCCCTACAACCATGCAGATCTCCAGAGTGATTGGGGGGCTGCTTGAAGACTGTCCAGTGACACTGCACCAGAGAGCAGGTACAGCAGAGACCTATGGGCTCTCATTCCCAGGTTGCTGCAACAGATGCTATTATGATATCCTGAACTGACCAATAAATGAGCAGTGATACTGAAGCAGTAAAAAAAGAAAAAAAAGAAAAAAAAATCCAAAAAAACAAAAACACTCAGCTATGGACCAGACAGATTGACAGACAAACTCTACCAAACTTACAAAGAAAATCTGATACCTATACTACAGAAAATATTCTATAATGTCAAGAGAAAATCTTCTCTAACTCATTCTACGAAGCCAGTATCACCTTGATACCAAAGGTAGGAAAGATTATAACCAAATAAGAAAATTACAGACCAATATCTCTTATGAACATAGATGAAAAGAAATCCCCCAGAAAATAGAATTTAACAGTACATCAAAAATATAATTCACCATGATCAAGTGTGTTTGTTCCCAAGGATGCAAGGATGGTTTAACATATACAAATCAATACGATTCACCACATAAATAGGAGCAAAAACAAAAATCATATGATCATCTCAACAGATGCAGAAAAATCATTCCATAAAATCTAGCACCCTTTCAGTATAAAAAAACTCAACAAACTAGGCATAGAAAGAACATACTTCAAAAAGATAAAAGCCGTATGTGACAAATCTGCAGCCAGTATCATAGTGACTGGGGGAAAGTTGAAAGCATTACCCTTATGAACTAGAACAAGGCAAGTGTGCCCACTTTCACCACTTCTATTCAACATCATACTGGAAGTTCTAGTCAGAGCAATCAAGCAAGAGAAAGAAAGAAAGTATATCCAAAAAAATAAAATAAGAGGTCAAACTATCCCTGTTTGCTAATGCCATCATCTCACATCAAGAAAACTCTAAAAACTGTAACAAAAGACTGATGGGATTGATAAATAAATTCAGCAATGTCTCACGTTACAAAATCTATGTACACAAATCCAGTGGCTTTTCCATATACTTATAACAGTACAGTTGAAAGTTAGGTCAAGAACTCAGTACCATTTACAAAAGCTATAAGGAAAACAAAATACCTAGGAATATACTTAACCAAGTAGTCAAAGTTATCTACAATAAGAACTATAAAACAATGATGAAAGAAATTATAGATAGCCCAAATAAATATGAAAATACTCTATGCTCACACATTTGTACAATCAACACTTAACTATTTTATTTACAGATTCAATAAAATCTCCACTAAAATACCAATGTCATATTTCACAGATCTAGGAAAAACAATTCTATGTTTCATTTGGAACTAAAAAATAGTCTGAATAGCCAAACAGTCTTAGGCAAAAAGAACAAAGCACCACATTACATTACCTGACTTCAAATTATATTACAAGGCTACAAGGCTATAATAACCAAAACAGCATAGCACGGGCATAAAGGTAGAGACGTAGACCACTGGAACAGAATCAAGAACAAAAAAATAAAACCATCTACCTATAACTAACAGATCTTCACCTTTCCCCAACAAACATTGGGGAAAGAATAACCAGGAGCCCTCAAACTGCGGCCCACGGGCCACATGAAGTGGTATGACTTGTATTTGTTCTCATTTTGTTTTTTACTTCAAAATAAGATATGTGCAGTGTGCATAGGAATTTGTTCATAGTTTTTTTTTTGTTTGTTTTTTTTAACTATAGTCTGGCCCTCCAACGGTCTGAAGGACAGTGAATTGGCCCCCTGTGTAAAAAGTTTGAGGATATCTGGAATAAACAGTGCTGAGGGTGCCGGGAGCCGTGGCTCATGCCTGTAATATCAGCACTGTGGGAGGCTGAGGTAGGCAGATCACCTGAGCTCATGAGTTTGAGACCAGCCTGAGCTAGAGCAAGGCCCTGTCTCTAAAAATAGGAAGGCATTATGGCCGGTGGCTGTAGTCCCAGCTACTTGGGAGGCTGAGGCAAGAGAATTGCTTGAGCTCCAAAAGTCTGAGGTCGCTATGAGCTAGGACACCATGGCACTCTACTAGGGGATGACAAAGTGAAACTCTGTCTCAAAACAAATGAACAAAAAATAGTGCTGGGAAAACTGGATAGCCACATGCAGGGCCCCTATCTCTCACTACATAAAAAATTAATTGAAGCTGGATAAAAGACTTCAGTATAAGGCATGAAGCCATGATAAATTTTTAAAAGATAAGAAAATCTTTTCTAGACATTGGCCAGGGCAAAAAATTCATGACTAAGACCACAAAGGAAAATGAAAAATAAATAAATGGAAATTATTAAATTAAAAAGCTTCTGCACAGTAAGGGAAATAATCAAGAGTGAATAAATAATCTACAGAATGGTAGAAAACATTCACAAACAATTCATCCAATAAAATGCCAAAACCCCAAATCTACAAAGATCTAAAATAAATCAGCAAGAAAATCTCATTGAAAAGTGGGCAAAAAACATGAACAAAAATTTCTCGAAAGAATATAGAAATGTGGCCAACATCACTAATCATCAGGGAAGTGCAAATTAAAACCACAAGGAGGTACCTACCACCTTACCCCTGTCAGAATGGCCATTTTTAAAAAATCAAGAAATAGGGTGGTGCCTGTGGCTCAAAGGAGTAGGGCACTTGCCCCATATGCAGGAGGTGACAGTTTCAAACCCAGCCCCTGCCAAAAACTGCAAAAAAAAAAAAAAAAAAAGTCAACAAATAACAGATGTTAGTGTGAATGCAAATAGAAAGAACACTTATACATTGTTGATAAGACTGCAAGTTATTACAGCCTCTATGGAAAACAATATGAATATCTCTCAAACAAACAAATGTAGATTTATCATTCAATCCAATAATCTCACTATGAGGTGTCTACCCCCCCCCCCAAAAAAAGAAGTTATATAATCAGTCGGACATCTGCACTTGAATGTTTATCAAAACACAATTCCCAATTCCCAAAATGTGGACTCCATCTAGTGCCCATCAATTCATGAATAGACCAAGAAAATGTTACACACACACACACACACACACACACACACACACCTCAACTTAGATGGAACTAGAAACCATTATTCTAAGTAAAATATCTCAGTAATGGAAAGCCAAACAGCACATGCACTTTCTAATAATTGGGAGATAATGATGGGCATACATAGGCACAAAGAGATGTAAAGGTCACTGAAATCCAAGAAGCAGTAGATTGGGAGTGGGGTGACGGGTAAAAACTTAACTTTATTAGGTATAATGAACATTATTCTGGTGATGAGCACACTAAAAGCCATAACTTAAGTGTTGTACATGGTATCTACATAACAAAAACATTTGTGACCCCTTAATATTCTGAAATAAAAACATAAATAAATGGAAAGACCATCCATGCTCATGAATAGGAAATCTTAATATTTCCTAATATCAGTTTTTCCAACTTCATATATACATTCAACACAATCCTAGTCAAAATTATAGCAAAACATTTTTAATAATGGCAAACTGATTCTAAAATTTATACCAAATGGCAAAGGACCTTTTAATTTCTACATATTAAAGTTCATTGTGTTATGGGTTTCAATAAATAAAGTTTCTCGAAAGAATATAGAAACTGGATCCACTAATGCAGTGTGATACAGATTAGTTCTACCACCCTAAAATATCTTCTGTGTTTCCCTTACTCAAACAATACCACTTCCACAAGCCTCTGGAACCCATCCAGTGGGTTCCAGAATGGGGATTTGTGTCAACTCAATACTGAACCAACACAATACTGAAAAACAATAGCAAGTGAAAGGATGCACACTACCCAAGTTGAAAACTTACTATAAAGCTCCCCAAAAAATCATCGAAGTATAGCCTTAGTGAAAACACAGATACATTGAAAATTTATTACACAAAAACCATCACAAGAATGTTTATAGCAGCTTTATTCTTTATCACCAAAAAAAATGAAAGACAACAAGATCTCCTTCAATATGAATAAACAAATTATGGTATCTCCATATTGCTGTGAGATAAAAAGAAAAAGCTATTAGTTTACAACATCAATGAATGTTGAATGCATTTGCTAAGTGAAAGAAAACAGATTGACAAAGCCACATACTATATGATCCCATTTATGTCACATACTGCAAAACTCGGAGGACAGTATTAACTCATATTTAGCTAGATCTAGATAAAGATGGATAGATTATAACCTGGTATATTAAATAAATATCTGTAAGTACAGATTGATATAAATAAATGATTGAATATATAAATAAATGGGTAAAATAGACAAATATCCAAAATAATTTATGTAGATGCCACATACTTCACTCTCAAGGAGGCAGAGCACAAATCCCCATTCCTTAATGATCCAGTGGGTTCCAGAGGCTTGTGGAAGTGGTATTGTTTGAGTAAGGGAAACACAGAGGATATTTTAGGGTGGTAGAACTAATCTGTATCACACTGCATTAGTGGATTCATGATGATATACATTTATTAAAACCCATAACACAATAAACTCTAATATGTACAAATTACAAAAAGAAATTGAATGTAATTCAGACTATAATTAAAACCTCTAACTCCATCACAAATGTATGCCATAAATTCATTGAAATGAATAGAAAAGAAAGGCACTGATATGAGTTTACTTTGGACAAATAAAAGCACAAAAAGACTGTACCCTAGTTGGTAAAGTCTCATGGAAATACAGGTTGATAATTCTGAAGTTGCCGTTTACGTATACTGGGATTGAGTAAAAAAGTCAGTGGAGACAGATGGTGGAAGCCACGTTTCTCACTACTGGAGTGGGAGGTTACAGATACGCAAGGGCAGAAAGCCAAAATGAACCACGTAGTGTTGGAGTAGATTTGAAGAAATCAGTATTAACTCATATTTAGCTAGATTCATAGAAATCAGTATTTACTCATATTTAGCTAGATTCAAAGAAATCAGTATTAACTCATATTTAGCTAGATCTAGATACAGATAGATACATACAGAATTGCTTTTAGTTTGTTGTATATACATGGGTTAGTATACATACACACATATTCTTAGCTCTGTTCACTGATAGGGCCTAGAAACAAATGACACCATATTAGTATCAATTAATATAACCAGCACCACTTGGATCTTGTTTTCTACTACCATTCTTCAATAAAAGAACCAGGGCTTTGTAAAGAAAATTCTGACTGTAGAGCTGAGGTAGAGAATATACAAAATGAGCCTGGATTACCTTATAGTGAAACAAAGAAAGGAAATGCTTAGAAATCGAAAGTATCAGGCGTAAAGAGCTAATTGGGAGGTCTCAATGACCCAAACTGGATAAACCCGAGCAACATAAGAAACAAAGTGGCACTGGATTATTACTGAAGTATTAAATAAGTATCCATGAGTCCAGGCTGATAGAAATAAATGATTGAATAGATAAATCAATGGGTAAAATAGACAAATATCCTATGCAGAAGACTTCCAAATAATTTATGTAAATCTCACGTAATCCACTCTCAAGGAGATGGAGCACAACTCCCATTCTTTAAGCTTGGGCTGTACATAGTGATTTCCTTCCAACCAGCACAGTATGGGGAAGAGAGAAAAGAAGTTCACTTTGCAGTGGAGAAACCTCCCTCCACCCTAGTGATCATGGTCAACATTAACAATGATAAGTCGTGTCAACAGTATGTTCCCTTGATAAGATGTGATGGAAAGAGCACTTTACCTCTGTCGTTTATCTCCACCAAACCCATAACCCCATATAACCATGAGAAAAATATCAGACAAACCTCAGTTGAGGGACATTCTAAAAATGCCTGAAGAGTGTTTTTCAAAACTATCAAGGTCATAAAAAGCAAAAAAAAAAAAAAAGCCTCAGAAAATGTCATAAACCAGAGAAGGCTAAGGAGATGTGACAAAATGTAATATGGTGTCCTAGACAAAATCTTAGAACAGGAAAAGGACATTAGAAAAATAAAATAATATAAAAAGTGTGGAGTTTACTTAATAGTAACGTACCGGTTTTGAATTCTTAGTTATAATGGATACATGATGTTAACAATAGTGGAGACTAAGCATGCAATGTTTGAGAATTCTGTACTATCTTTGCAACTTACCTGCAATCTAAACCTATTCTTAGTGACATTTAAGGAAAGGTTTGAAGGGAATAAGAGAGTTAACCCTACATCTTTCTGATAGAGAGTGCCACAGGCAGAGGAAAGCATTAATGCAGAGGCCTAAGGAAGGATCTCACCCAATATATTTAAAGAACAGCAAAAAGGTCAATTGTAAATGCAGCAGAGAGACCAAAGGGTGGAAGCAGCACAGAAGCTAGAGAAGAAGCCATAAAGGTAATTGGGTGAGGGCAAGTGATGTAGTACTTTATAGGCCACTGGGGAGGGGGGAGAGCAGACGTTGGCTTTTGAGTGTAATACTGAGCCATTGTTGATTTTTGAGCAGAAGAGACACACCAGGGAACTTAAGTTATAAAAGCATCTCTCTCATCTTGGAATAGAAAAGAAAAAAAGTGGTGGAAAAACTGGTGAAATCTGAATAAAGTCTGTAAACTACACTTAGTTAACAGAAATGCATTAGTGTTAACTTCTTAGTGTTGACAAATATATTGGGGGTGGCTATATAAGAGTCAACAGGTGGCATCTGTGGCTCAAAGGAGTAGGGCACCAGCCCCATATGCCAGAGGTAGTGAGTTCATATCCAGCCCCGGGCAAAAACTGCAACAACAACAACAACAGCAAAAAGTGTCAACATTAGGGGACAGTGGGTGACGGGTATGTGGGAAACATCTGTATTATCTCTTTTTTTTTGAGACAGAGTCTCAAGCTGTCGCTCTGAGTAGAGTGCTATGGCGTTATAGCTCATAGCAACCTCCAATTCTTGGGCTAAAGCGATCCTCTTGCCTCAGTTTTTCTATTTTTTATTTATTTATTTATTTTTGGATACAGAGTCTCACTTTGCCACCCTTGGTAGAGTGCCCTGGTATCATAGCTCGCCGCAACCTCAAACTCTTGGGCTCAAACTCTTGGGCTCAAGTGATTCTACTCAGCCTCCTGAGTAGCTTAGACTATAGGCACCCACCACAACACCCAGCTATTTTTAGAAATGAGATCTTGCTCTAGCTCGGGCTGGTCTTGAACCTGTGAGTTCAGGTGATCCACCCGCCTCAGCCTCCCAAGTGCTAGGATTACAGGTGTGAGCCACTGTGCCCAGCCCATTTTTTTAATTTTTAATAGAGACAGGTTGTCGTTTTTTGCTCAGGCTGGTCTCAAACTTGTAAACTCAAGCAATCCACCTGCCTCAGCCTCCCAGAGTGCTAGGATTACAGCATGTGTACTATCTTTGCAACTTTTCCATAAATTTGAAATTAGTCCAAAATTTAAAAAGTTTATTAAGACAAACCAGCCTGGACAAGAATAAGACCTGGTGTCTACTAAAAAGAGAAAAACTAGCCAGACGTTGTGGTGGACACCTGTCGTCCCAGCTACTTGGAAGGCTGAGGTAAGAGGATCACTGGAGCCCAGGAGGTTGAGGTTGCCGTGAGCTATGATGCCATGGCACTCACCCAGAGAGACTGAGTGAGACACTGTCTCAAAAAAAATAAATAAATAAATAAATAACCGCGGTTACTGATTTGGGGAATGGGCATACAAAAGACATAGACAAGAAGTTACTGTGGTGCATCTTACAAAGGTACATGTGAAACTTAGTAAATGTAGAATATAAATGTCTTAACGCAATAACTAAGAAAATGCCAGGAAGGCTATGTTAACCAGTGTGATGAAAATGTGTCAAACTGTTTACAAAACCAGTGTATGGTGCCCCATGATCGCATTAATGTACACAGCTATGATTTAATACTAATAATAATAAAAGTTACTCATTGGGAGCTGGGCAGATGAGGACAAAAGTATCAGAGAGATTATTTGCTATATATGATTGTTATATGGTTTTTATTAGAACCTTATAAATATATTACTTATTCACTATATAAATAAAAGTTTAAATCTATTCCCTAGAAAGGAAGAGAAAAGATACAAACAATTACTTTTTTCCTCCATATTATGTTTTTCTACCTTTTATAATTAAATAAAGACTTGTGGTCATTGCAAAAAAATTTATTAAGAGCATAAATTGCACCACAGGAAAAGAGAGATCAATTATTCCAGCCAGAGGCTCAGAAGCACCATATTCCACTTCTTAACACACCAAAAGCATGGTTTCATTTCCCACACAAGGACAGGCAGATACTCATTCCAACAATTGCCTTATGGTTGGCAGTGGAAGGAATCCCTCCTGAGATTCAGACCAGGAGAGGAAATTCTTAATAATCAGCAGGAGAAGGGAGGGTAGAATTGTGCCAGTCATAAGTAAGAGACTTCAAAAGACTATGTGAAAATGAACTAATAACATACATGTGCAAAGTTCCTGGTACATGTCCAGTAAAACAATAGGATCTATGAGGGGGGAATGTTTGCCCACCGTAGGGAAACTTATGAATTTCCCTTAGTAATTCAACAATTTACTCCATTTCTTTATCAAATTAACACATTATAGGGCTGATTTCTTCATCACTTAACATTACACCACTTAATTTGTGGCCCTGGGACTCTATATCTTAGTATAGATAACTTGCCTTATTTATAATACTAAGATAATACTATAATACTTCGTTGTCAAAAGGCAGGATTTAATATGGATGGCCACTGGGAATTCTTCCAAAGCTTCATCCTCTCCACGTTCAAGGAGCATAATTGGATTGCTGCTTGCTTGATGTTTCAAGCTTTTCTGCATTCAGACTGGTCACTTTTTCCCCTTAGCAAGGGTGGCTTCCTCTTTTGAAATCCCTTCTTTCCATGCTACATTGGTCAGATTTCTTATTACTCGCCATTTAGCAATAACAAAATAATGGAATTGGCACTTATACATAATTGATATCTATTCGTGAAGAACAGGGAGGGAAACTGGTCAGTGAAAATCAAAAAGATCATTTCTGTTGAGATTCAATGGCATCCTCATTACTCTCTGTGAAAAGTCATTCCTGAGAAGATTAATTCATTCAATTGAACTTGCACTCAGATGTGATATCATGCATGAGCAGATGACTGGTCATTGCTGCTTTCTTTTTCTATATATCACATCCCTATTAACCTTACCTTGAGGCAAATTTGAAATGTTTCAACTTACAAAAGTTTTGGCTTATTGAAATCCGAATGAATTATTTTCATATTTTTTTATGAAAAGGGATACTTCTTTTAGAACTGTTTTCATGTATCCCCAGGAACTCCAAAGGCTCTGAAAGACATGAATGAGCCTCACATTAATGTCAGTGGGTTTTTAAAAATACCTATTAATAATTCAAAGTATGCTAAAGGGTATTTCAGAGACACAGCAATGTATTTCAATAGATACTCCCAAATACCTTATATGGTTGTTTAATATTTATGATGCTTCTACAATGTATTCTCACCTTTATAAAATCTGATGACCCTGGATCTATTCCATGGAACATCACTTGTCTCACAATAAATAAATAGACATAAAAGCTGGGCTAAGTAGCATAAGTTTTAGATCATTCAATTCATCTTTTATAAGATTAACATCTTAAAGCAAGTTACAGAATAGATAAAAGCTAAGCCTATTTAGTGTTAATAAAAATAGGACCTTATATTTTTAATGTTTTAAAAATTACAAATTATGTTTCATAAATTAACTGGTCTAGCCTTACAAAAATTATGAGACACAGTTAAAGCAACATGTTACCCCCCCCCACTTCATAGGTAAGTCCATTTCACACATGAATCAACTAAGAGAAATTTCATCAATTCCCAAAAGTACACCCATTAAAAAGACAAATAAGAAAAATAATGCAAAACAAATAGGCTTTGATATTTGGTTTCAATGATTAACTCTAGGCTACAGAACTTTGGATGGAATCATTTACGTTAGTATGAAAATTATATCAATCTGTTTTCTCCTTTCCCAGGGGAAATTGGAAAAGGACTCAAGGTAATTTTGTAATAATATATCTCTTTATCTATACATTAGAAAGTATTTACAGACACGCTCACTTGCTTTCACATCACTGTTAAAGAAATGTAGACACATAACTCATTGTGATAGTTTATATTATTATATCTTAAAGGGTACACAACTGTCTCCCCAAATTAATGTATTTAAAGGGAATTGTACCCATCTCTCAGATATTCATCTTAAATGCCAACAGAAATGCAGTAGACTCACTAAGAGTAATATACCTAAAATTCTGGTATAATCTGTGTACACCAAAGGGTGTGTTGCCCTCTTAAATGCTCTGTGGATGAGGATGGGCAATGAGACAGGAGAGCAAGGCTCTTAAGTTTGCTCCATTTTCCAGGTTGGGTAACTAAATATATCATAGATAATAGATGATAGTAAAAGGAAGATCAAGATTAATACAACGCAGAGTCTTTTAACCTTTACTGTTTAACTTTAACCCAGTTTTCTCTTCACGTTTGAGTAGAAAATAGGTTTCACTCTATCACTTATATACTTTATTTAGGACAAATGCTTTCTATCACAGTATTTAGATTGGTATTAGTAGCTCACTATTTAGTTACAGAAGCCTAACTTGCACAAATGATAGTGTTTCCTAATAAATGAATATAAAATATCTTGCCTTGAGCTCTAAGTACCTCTTTTGAAATACGACAGATCCTTATTGTTCATCCATTATGTACAAAGAAGTGTTCTTTGCACAATCATAATTATAATCATTGCTGGTTTTCAGTAATGTTAATTAACAATGGAAACTATATATTCCTCATCGTTATATTCAAGTTTATAATTAGCTAAACTGAGATAAAATTAAGAAATTAAATTTATCACCTAACCTTAAAATCTGCTGAATCTTAATTTTTCATGTGGTACTTAATAGGTCTTTAATTTGTAGCTATAAAGTATGGAAAACTCTTATTTTTAATAAGCTAATAATGCCGGCTATAGTGAAAAATAAGACAGTAACCTATATAGGTTAGGGTGGTCATTGCAAGTTTTATAGCCTTACAAATGAAGCAGTGGATGTTTTATTAAATTATAAGTATCTAAACTTCCATTTAAAAAATAATGGTAGAAAAATCCATTCTATGAATTTCTCATGATAAGCTCTCAGTTCACTTTTTTGAAATTTGGAAAAAAAACTTCTGATCTTAAAAGGTATATATCCTGTTCCAAAGTTAAGGGACATAATATTTCTTAGTAACAGGTACACTAAAGATAGATTTAGAGGCATCAATAATATTGACTGTTCTTCTAGAAAACTAGAAGGTCTGTTTCTACCTATCCTACAGAATATCACTCAGAGTTCTTCTCTGTCCATAACTCTGTAAAAGTCTGTCAATTTTTATAATGACTGCCTTATTAGGCAATCTTAATCTAAATGTAATATTTATCTTTCTTTGCAATTTTTTAGCTCTTTCAGTACTACTTTTAAGAGTGTCATTTGAGTTTGCCAACTTAATATGAATTATTTCCTCACTGCTTTGGATTCTGCAGGATTTTCCAAACAAATTTATTCCTTGGCATTCCCTTGATAATAGACATCCTCTTCCCTGTACCAATTTCTATTTTCCTCTTTACAGAAACTATTTTTGGAAAAAGTTTGGACTTTCTGCCCCTCCTACTCCTCAGTAACTTAATTGTGAAAAGGAGATGACTTCTTTTTTGCAAAATCCAGAGTCCACATTTCTTTCCTTTTTTTAAATATATTTCTTAGCAGAAGTCAACATCACTGATCACTCTCTCCTTGAAACACTTTGTCTTCTCTTCATTACTTTGAACTTCTTCCTGCCCTGTGGGCCATTTCCACTCAACTTTGCTAGCTTTTCTGTGAGGTCTCCAAGACTCAATTAGTGACCTTCTGGTTTTGTGTATCTTCCCACTCACTTCTTGTTGCTTTGAATGACATTTAGGCACTTTTGACTTCCCAAATTACCTGCCTGTGCTGGAGACCTATCTGGTACACTAGACTCTTTTATCAATCTACCAATGTGATACCTCTACTTGAACGCTGCATTGGGCAGTCATTTCATAGGACATTCCAAGAAGGAACTTTTTTTTTTCTTACTTTCTACCATACCTGCTCCTCCCTAAGACCCTAATAAATACATTTATGATGCAAGAAAGGACAAATATTACTGGATCCGAGTCCTTTAGGAGGCACAAAGAGATTACATTGAGTACACAACTAAAAGGGTTCATCTTTGCCAGAAGAACAGTCAGTCAATAGTGACAGGAAAGAAAGTAGGGCATGTGAGCACGGATATAGATACTAGTAGTGGGAGTTTGTGGAAATTTTCTTCTTTCACATTTTCTAAAATAAAAAGCAAGGTCTTCAGTTGAGAGCATGTATGGAGAGAGAGTTGGGCATGGCACAATCACATCAAGCTCTAGTCCAAACCAGTAAACTTCCTATATAGTGATGGGGCATCCATTTTGAAATGAGACATGGTCCAGCACTGTTATCTAACACATGGAATATTTTTATAGACCTCAAAAAGAAGCTAAAACACAGTCGTCTTTTAGAACTAAAAACTTTGCTCTTAGAAGAGTGTTAGTACATCAGTATATGAGAAAAGGTTTGTTGTGATGAGATCCACTGAGATTCAAATGTATAGGGCAGTGGTTCTCAACCTTCCTGATGCTGTGATCTTTTAATACAGTTCCTCATGTTGTGGTGACCCCCAACAATAAAATTATTTTCGTTGCTACTTCATAACTGTAATTTTGCTACTGTTATGAATCACAATGTAAATATCTGATATGCAGGATATATTTTCATTGTTACAAAAGGGTCGTGACCCACAGGTTGAGAACCGCTGCATTAGGGGATGAATATTAGGATTATAGCTGAACAGCTGCTGTGGGAAACCTCAGTTAAAGCATAGAATATAAAGGAAAACTGCACACTGGCTTATAATGAGGAGTACAATATTGTCAAGAGGCATAAGGAATAGATTCTAAAGCAGTACAATATTAAGATGAGTGTTGTTTTCATTGAGCAAAGAAAAGGCTGTGCTGTTTAGAATATAAAACAGCAATTGGCAAGTAGTAGAAGGATACAAATATCTATCCTAACTATAATCAAAAGATAGGGTTTCCTTAAGCTTAAGCACTTGGGAGTGCATAGTATTAAAAAGGAAAAATATGGTTCATATGGTTCGGCGCCTGTGGCTCCAGCAGCTAAGGCAACAGCCACATACGCCTGAGCTGAAGGTTCGAATCCAGCCCAGGCCCACCAAACAACAATGACGGCTGCAACCAAAAAATAGATGGGCAGAGTGGCGGGCGCCTGTAGTCCCAGCTAGTTGGGAGGCAGCGGCAGGAGAATCGCGTGAGCCCCGGAGTGGGAGGTTGCTGTGAGCTGTGATGCCACAGCACTCTACCCAGGGCAACAGCTTGAGGCTCTGTCTTAAAAAAAGAAAGAAAGAAAGGAAGAAAGGAAAGAAGGAAGGAAGGAAGGAAGGAAGGAAGGAAGGAAGGAAGGAAGGAAGGAAGGAAGGAAAAAAGGATATTGCCTTGGCGCCAATTTTTTTTTTTTTTTTGAGACAGAGCCTCAAGCTGTGGTATCACAGCTCACAGCATCCCTTTCTTATTTATTGTTGTTGGCTTCAGGATCCCATCCTTCCAATTTTTAAAGACAACTTTTATGTTCTTTCTATGTGTTCTGATCTATGACCTAAGCATTTCCAAAATTTTTACTAATTCCTCTATGTCATCATTTAAACATCCCACTCAGCTTCCTTTGAACATATTCCAGTTTTTGAAAGAGATTCTTAAAATGTGGCACCAAGAACTGAACCCATCATGGCCCATATGGCCTGACAAATACCTAACACTCTGGAATTACCAGTTCCCTTAACATGGACCTTAGTCTTCTGTAAATGCAACAAAGAATAAAATACATTCCAAACAGTAGCTGATTTATTATTATTTCACCACTAATGTGTTCTCCCAACAGATGTACTTCATATGGAAAGCATTCATCATTGACACTCATAATGTAGCACATAACTTTTTTTTTTTCTTTTAACGAAGGACCAACTCGATATCTAAATATCTATGTTCTTCTCATTCACCTTGCTAAGGTCACACGGAGAATCAGGTGACAGTAAATCACTATTAAAGTGTAACTCTCTTGGGGGTATATTTTATGACCATACATACTCATATATGATGGAATTTCTTTATTGAAACAATTGATTTGTACTCACAATTAGTTTATGAGTTGTACTGATCATGATTTAATCAACCAACCTGAGATTTCTTGCATCATTGTTTATTCTTACAGAAAAATCTCATGACTTTACTTTGGGTAAATAATGTTTTGGGGTTTATAAAACACATCAACATATTTTATAAACCAATGATTGTAGAAATCTTACCATATAAATTTCTTTCGTGAGAAATGAGAGCTTGGACCAGCAGCAATGAGATCAAAAGTGCCCTTAGAATAGTAATCACTGGCTGATAAATTGGTCTCATCATAATACAATTTTTATTATTATAATTTTATCACCACTGGAAGATTTTTTTAAATTTATTTGTTTTTTATTGTTAAATCATAGCTGTTACATTAGTGCAATCACCTGTACCCATTCTAAGATGCACCATAGATGTGGCCCCACTTATTACCCTCCCTCAATTTTCATTGTATCATGAAGAAGTTAACAAATATTTATACACTGCATAGGTATGTGTATTTAGAAAAATATGACTTTACATAAATGTAAAAACAATTTGTTTTGTAGGTGAAGAACAAACTCAAAACCCCTTTGGGACTGTCAGCTATAGTGACAAAACAGAATAGAAATTATATTACTTTTCAAACAAGTTTATGAGGCTATTATTGGAGTAAAACCCTGTGTTAAAATTTCCTCTGGAATGAAAATCATGAAATGCAATAATCAGGAAACAACATAAGTAAAAAACATTACATTCATGGGCATTAAGCCAGGATCTTAAAAGTAGCCATTATAGAAACAAAAGCAAAATTTAAAAATTAAATTATCAATGCCTTTGGCATCTATTTAGTACACTATTTACAGAAATGTGTGATTTTTTTTTAATGATTTAGGTCATTCTTCCATTAAGTAAAATGATAGTATTTTCCTATATACCACTGATGAAAAGATATAGGCAGCATTTCAACAACGCACGTAAACAAATAGAAGGTCTAACACAGGCTATTTCAGGTAGCACAGCATAATGAATGGCACGGATGCTCCTCTAACTCCAGGAACATGAGCATCCAAGATACAGGTGTTAATTTACAGATTAGCTTTATGTAGGAAAAAAGATATTCCTAGTTTTCAGATGCAGAAAAGTCAATCAAAACCACAGCTTTAACTGTGTAGCTTGACACTACGGTGCTTCAGAATGGAATCAGACCCAAAAATAGGGCTCAGTAGCACACGGCTAGAGGTGTAATACCCACAAAAGGAGAAAGGATGTGGTCTTGGGCCTGATATTTATTTCAATTCCTTTGAACATATACCCATAAGAGGGGATTAGGAATTATATGGTAGTTATATATTTAGTTGTTTTTTTTTTATTAACTTCCATATCATTTTCCAAAATGGCTGTACTAATTTATATGCTTAACAGTGTATGAGAATTCCCTTTCCTCTATGTCCTCACCAACACTCATTATCTTTTGTCTTTTTTATAGTAGCCATTTTAAAAAGTGAGTGGTGGTATCTCATTGCAGTTTTAATTTGCATTTTCCTGATAGCAGGAGAAATGTGATCTTTTCAGCAAAGTCTGTTCAGGTCCTTTGTCTGTTTGGTTTTTGTTGTTGTTGTTGTTGTTTTTTAATTGGGTTATTTATTTGCTAATCACTTGTTGGAGTTCCTTATATATTTTGAACATTAGTCCCTTATCAGATACATGGTTTACAGACATTTTTCCAAGTGTGTTGTTTCTTTCTTTCTTTCTTTCTTTTTTTTTTTTTTTTTTGAGACAGAGTCTCACTATGTCACCCCTAGTAGAGTGCTGTGGCGTCACAGCTCCCAGCAACCTCCAACTCCTGGGCTTAAGCAATTCTCTGGCCTCAGCCTCCAGAGTAGCTGGGACTACAGGTGCCCACAATGCCCGGCTATAGTGAGGTTGTAGTTGTTGTCGTTTGGCAGGCCTGGGCTGGATTTGAACGGGCCAGCTCCTGTGTATGTGGCTGGCACCCTAGCCACTGAGCCATAGGCACTAAGCCAGTGTGTCGTTCCTTTACTCTGTTGATTATTTCCTTGCCTGTACAGAATCTTTTAAGTTTGATGTAATCCCATTTGCCTGCTTTTGCTTTTGTTGCCTGGGTTTTTGGGGTCCTAGTCAAGAAAACGTTGCCCAGAGCAATGTAGTGAAATATTTTCCCTATGTTTTCTTCTAGCAGCTTTACAGTTTCAGGCCTTATGTTTAAATTTTTAATCCACCTTGAGTTTATTTTTGTATTCAGTGTGAGGTAACAGTCCAATTTCATTATTTTGCATGTGAATATCCAGTTTATCCAACACTACTTAGTAAAGACATTATTCTTTCCACGTGTGTGTTTTGGGCACATGTGTCAAAAAGCAATTGACTGTAAATTCATGAGTTTATTTCTAGGCTGTTTTCCCTGTTCCATTTGTTGTGTCTGTTTTTAAAGCTAATGCCATGCTGTTTTAGTTATAAGAGCTTTATATTTTGAAATCAGAGCATGAAGCCTCTGCCTCAGCTTTGTTCTTTATCATTGCTTTGACTAATTTGGGTCTTTTGTTGTTCATATAATTTTTAGGATTTTTTAAAATTTCTATGAAAAATGTCATTGGAATTTTGTTACAGACTGCCTTGAAACAATAGGTTGTTTTAAGTAGTATGGGCACTTCAACAATATTCATTCTTCTAATACATGAACACTAATATCTTCCCAGTTATATGTATCCCTTAAATTATTTTCAGCAATGTTGTATAGTGTTCACTATCTTTATCTTCTTGGTTAAACGTATTCCTAAGTACTTTTATACTATTGTAAACATAATTCTTTTCTCAACTTATTTTTGGATGATTTGTTGTCAGTGTATAGAAATATTACTGACTTTTGTCTGATGTGTATCCTTCAACTTCATTGAATTAATTTATTAGTGCTAACAGTTTTTTTTGGTAGAGTTTCTAGGCATATGATAGAGACATAAGATCATGTCATCAATAAATAGAGACAATTTTACTTATTTTCCTATTTGAATACCTTTTATTTATTTTTTCTTTCCTAATTGCTTGGGCTGGGATTTCCACAGAAGTTGTGAGAGTGGGCATCCTTGTCTTGTTTCTGATTATAGAGGAAACGTTTTGAACTTTTCACCATTGAATACATTAGCTGTGGGCTTGCCATATATGGACCTTATTGTGTTGAGGTACATTTCTTTTATACCCATTTCATTGAGAGTTTTATTATAAAAAGACGTTGAATTTTGTCAAACACTTTTTCCTCATCTATTGAGATGATATGGTTTTGTCCTTCAAGAAAATGTATGATATAGTGAATCCTTTGTATCCAAGGATTTCACAATTCATGGATTCAACCAACCATGAATCAGAAATATTTAAAAGATGAAAAATAAAAAATATAAATAAAATGTAAATAAAAGCAATCCAACTTAGCAATTATTTACATAACATGTACATTGTATTAGGTATTATAATGAACTAGGGATGATTAAAGTATAGAGGAGAATATTCATGAGTACATGCAAATATTATGCCAATTTATATAAAAGACTTGAGCATCAATGGATTTTAGTATCAGTGGCATGTCCTGGAACCAATTGTCTATGAATTCAGAGGTATAGCTATATAATGTTGATCATAAATTTTTTATTTTATACCAAAAATGAAAAGTATTAGCCAATTTCACATATGAAATACTTAAAATTTAATGTTTAAATCTTAAATAAAGTTAATAGCAAACAGAATTCAATGGCATGTCACAAATAATAATACAATAAGTCCATGTGAGGTTTATTACAGGAATGCAAAGATCATTCATTATTAGGAAAGACATTAAAATAATCCATCCTATTAATAAAAATAAGGAAAAAAATCATACATGTATTCTCTGTAGGTACATAAAAACATTTTGCAAAAGTCAAAATATATTTAATAATATAGTCCTCCCAAAATGAATGTGTAATGGAGCTTCAGAAAATAACCTCATTTTGAAATAGTATCTTGGTAGATGTAATTTAGTTAAGATGTGGTCATACTAGATCAGGGTGAGTCCTAGAGAAGGGTACGTGGGCCTTTACAAAAGTTCTGAGATACACAAAAATCAAGAAACATAAAATCCACATGGATGGAAACAAATGAAACCCTCTCAGCAGCAGTGATAAACTGAGCAAGTTGAAACTTGTACGGGTAAATCAGAAAGGATGCTGTCCACAGTGAAATAATGGACCGTAACACAACCTGTCTCAAAACTTTTGTAGTGACCCATGTAGGATGGAAACATTGATTAAAACAATGTAGCCATAGCCACAAGAAACTAAAATGAGGCAAAGAAAGATTCTTCCCTAGAGACTTCAAAGGGAGCATGTCCCTGCTGACACCTTGATTGTGTATTTTTGGCCTCAAAAATTGTGAAACCATAAATTCCTGTTGTTTTAAAAATTAAAAAACAATATAAAACAGAGGGAATTTCCTGAACTTGTGCTTGTTGGAGAATGAAAAATATCCCCTTAGAATTACAATCACACCCAGATACTGAGCAGGTTCAGCTGAAAAACATGTCCTTAGGTAATTTTGTCATTGTGCAAACATCATAGAGTACACTTACACAAACCTAGATGGTGTACCCCATTACATACCTAGGCAGTATGGTATGGCCTATTGCTCCTAGGCTACAAACCTGTCATTACTATATGGAATAGGTAATTGTAACACAATGGAAAATATTTGTGCATGCGAATGCATCTAAACATAGTAAAAGTTTTATAATCTTTTGACACCATCATCATATCTGTGGTCCCTTGTTGGCTGAAACATCATTATGTGGTACATGATTTTGGTCAGATCCCTTTTACCAGGTGGTACATATATCCTCCAGCCTATTGCTTCTCTGGAGAATTGACCCTACCCACATGTCCAGCACACATCTCACCCTATTGAGAACAGACAAGGATGAGCTGGTATGGATAAAGTTCAGCCCCCTTGTCTTACAGCAGAAAATCTTTGGATGGTATTTCAAAACCAGACTTCAATTGAGACCACATATTTTCCTGGCTTTGTTTTCTTCCTCGCTCTGCTTTCTATATTCCTTTATAGGTTTTTCCTATAGAGTATCCTCTCAATAATTCATCTGCAACCAAACATCTGTCTACTTTTAATTTCCTGAATGAAAACAAAAACTGAATTAAGCAATGTGAAAAAGCATAAAATATAGTTAAACTGAATTTGTTAAAGGATATAATTCACCCCAGTGACAGAATTAAAGAGAAAATCATATGAATTTCAATAATTTAAATTCATTTCATTAGAAAAGGTCTACTAGCAAACTTGGTATATAAAGGAACTTCCATAATAGGGAAAATAAAACTCCAGTGAAATGAGGGAAGTATTTCTTTTAAGACAATGAATAAGACAAGAATGCCTGCTATCACCACTTCTGGCATTGAAACAGAGGACTTGGTTAGTAGTACATATAGTCATTATCCCTTAGCGTCAAAGGAGGATTGGTTCCAAAACCCACTCTCAGATACTAAAATTCATAAATGTTCAAGTCCCTTATGTAAAATAGCATAGTATTTGCATTTAAACAATGTATATACTACTTTATACATTAACTCATCTCTATATTACTTATAATAATTACATTTACAATGTAAATGGTATATAAATTGTTATTATATCTATTTTTTATTTGTATAAGTTTTTATTGTTTTATTGTTAATCTTCCCAAATATTTAGGTCCTTGGTTGGTTGAATCTGTGAATGCTGAATCCACAGATATGGAAGGCCAACTATATACAGAAAATCAAACTATAAACAGAAAAATTGCAAAAGAATACACAAAATTCATATTACTCATTGAAGATAATTGCTTATCTAGAAACCTAAAAGAGCAATAGTTAATTTATTTGACTAATGTGAGGTTTTAGCAACTTTGTGGTATAGTGTAATTAATATACAAAAATCAAATTCCACCCAATCTACTTAGAGATAAATCATGTAGTATTTTTAAAAACTATAAAAGCAACAAAATTATAGCTAAGGATCAATATAACAAAACTGTGGCAGGTCATTTGAGAAGTAATTACAAGCTTATTATTAAAGAAATCTAAGTGAATAAACACTAAATGTGTTAATTATACCCATGTTATTTTATATTTTATTCAATCAAAATTTCATCTCATATGAAAAAAGTATCATATTGTTTACATTATTAATGTTATTGAACCATGACAGATAAAACTTAAGAGAAATATGTTTAAGAGTATGAATTTGGCAAGTAGTCAGCGAGGATTAAAAGCCAAGATCCAGCACTTACTGAGACTTCAGTAAAGTTACTTAACCTGTCTATACATCAATTTCTTCACTTATGAAACAAATAGAAAATATTTATCTCATAGGATTGTTGTGAGAATTGACTTAATATGTATAAAGTACATAGAAGAGTGTTTGCTGTTCTATATCTTCTATTTGCCTGGGGAATCCAATCTGTATCCTTCTCCAGTCTGCTCTATGTCCCAGGAGGCTATTCTTTATGGAGGGTATTTATAGCCGGCTCCTCTCTCAGGCTTTGAGTTGGGTTCAGCAAATGGCTGGTACTAGCAAGACATTGGAGTACAAAAGAAGCAGGACAGCGCAGAGATTTCCCTAGCTCACCCCCTTTCAGCTCCCTCCTCCACAAAGGTTCCTGTAGATTTCCTGCTTCCCTCAATGGGAATCCACAACACCCCTCGAACTGAAGTATCCATATTGTTCAGGTCTGGGACAGTATGAGTTCACCAATGTTTTTAAACCAAAGGTATTGCACTGTCATTTTCTTTTTGGCCTAAAGCATACTCACAACCTTGCAAACAACAAATTGCTTTTCCACAACACTGAAAATGAATACAACCAATTAAACATTAAATATTATTTAAAACAAATACTGTTGACAACAGTTAAAAGTCACTCAAAAGGAAATGTAATAAAAGGGTGTCAGGCATAATGGAGAAATTAATAAAAGTTTATTGATATAGACACAAGAAGAGTGCTCACTTTGGCAGCACACATACTAAAATTGGAATGACACAAGAAGAGTTAACATTTTTGAATGGGTAGATTAAGTACAGAGATGGGAAGACTGTAGTAGTAAATTTGTCAGACTTGCCTGAAATAATGTATGAATTTAATGCATTTCTTCAAAAATTAGTTTTATAAGAATTGAGAATCACATCTAAAATGCACATGAAAAATTAAAAGGGCCATGATAGCAAGATAATTTTCAAGAACATTATGAGAAGTACTCTGTAGTAGGCATTAAGACATTGTACGTGTGTTGTAATATTTCCAATGTGATGTTATAGCAATTTAGGAAGTATCAATATAATAGTGAAAACTAGAGTCTATAAATATGTCAATGTTCATGTACACATATGCATACACACTAAGATTTTAATGTGAGACAGATAATATTACAAATCTTCAGGGGAGAGGATGTGCTATTCAGTTTTATAAAGAACACTAATGCATCTGGCCATTCATATAGAAAACATTTTTTTCACTGTGTATACTACAGAGATCAAATAGAGATTAAAATTGGGTGTGAAATATAACTTATAATATTAGAATAAAATAAAGGAAAATAGGTTAATGACATTGGGGTAGTAAAAGATAAGGCTAAAAAAGACAAAAAAGGACAACAGCAAGATGGTGAAATTGTAGGTAACCTACTCATGTCCCCCCACAATAACAAGAATTCTGTAACTATCCATAGACAAGTCTCTCTGTGAGAGCCTTGGGATTCAGGAAGGAGGCTGTAAACCCATGGTGGAGCCCAAGGCATAGGAGGATCATTTAGAGAGTGAATACTGGCACATAGGAGTTTGTATTGCTAATTATGCTCCTGGGTTTAAAGCCCCAAATGATCTCATCACCAAGGGGCTTAGCTACCGCCCCATTTAGCTTTGAGTCTACAACCAAAACCTTCTGTCATCGATTCCAAAACAAATCACTGACATTAGTGCTTTTTTTTTTTTTTTTTTTTTTTTTTTATAAAGAGGCGCAAAATTTAAAAATTTAACCCTACAATAACTTGCTTTGGCAACACACCACAAACAAAACACAAACACATGGGTTTAAAAAAAAAACTTAACTCAGCCAC